>JARYGA010031452.1:0-31303 GCA_030545235.1 Helianthus tuberosus
ACCTAGACTAGAATCCTGGATTGTTTTTAAGAGATTACCGATTAAGTTAAATGCATGAATTATGGAACCGGGATCTTAAAGTACTAAACCTATTAAGAACCATCTAAGCCCCTCGACCCTTCTCAAGGAGAAACCTGTGGAACTACCTAGGCCGTTAATCCTACCGGTTATTAGACGCCTTTCCAGTTGTCTAATTATTGTGTAAGTACCCTAATGTTGACCTACTCTTTTCCAATCATAGATCTAGGGTAGTTTGAATTAATTAACTTGACTTGATAGACTAATAAACCGACGGGGCAACTAAGACAAAACCTTTTCCAAGGACTATCTAAAGCAATTCGCCGGGTAAGACCTATGAATAGCCCCTCACTCTCCAGGTATTAGGACTAGCAGAACACTAAAACCTAGCAAATTACTAACAATTACTTCTAGGGGTTATTGGCCAATTAAACCCTAAATAATTAAGATCTATTACGTGATATAGACACTCACCAAGATCTAAACCCTAGCATGACTCTATGTTGTGATAAAGACCGTCACTAAGAATCATACGAATCAAATGACAATGATAAACCAAGTTAAAGTACGCATGTGCATCAAATCAATAAAACAAACCTTTTACTAAACACAATTAATCCATAATATTCATGCAATTAACAAAAACGGTAAAAACATTAATCAATCCATTCAACTAAGTCTAGGTGGTTTAAAAGTTTAGCCGAGCATAGTCAAGAACGAAGATAATAAACAAGGTTCAATAATAGAATTCATTGAAGTAAAATCAAGAAACTAAGAAAACAAGAGAATTAAATAGATAAAACCCGTTTAATTCTTGATCCCTAAGCCTCTTGCTTCAACCCCAATAATTCCTTCCTGCTTGTTCGTCCCTGATCTGATCGATGTTGTATCCCCTCTGTCTTCGTTCTGATGTTGCCTTTTCGTCCCCCCTGATGTTGACTCCTTTTTTTTTTTTGATAATATTCTCTTCGTCCCTCTAATAGCTGCCCCCAATTGATGTATCATCCAATATTGCGGCCCCCTTATTTTCGTGTAGAAGTCCATTCCCAATTAAATGGGCTTCAGTTCAGCCCAACAAAAATAAAATAATGGCCAACATCCCCAATTTCTTGTATATATTTGCGTTTCCGAAGTCAGCAGGTCGGCTCCTCCTTCAATGTTTATTTGATAATCCATCCGGCCCACTTACAAATCACAATAGTCCTGGCTTACTTGTCTCTTGCGGCCCACTAATCTCAGTTGTCATATTATAAATCATGTTGGACTATTTTTAATTGTTGACCAACAATTTCTTCACATTGCCATTTACGTAACATGCTGGACTCCTTTTTACCTTTGATTTTGTTTTTCATATGATTGGTTAGCCACTTTTTAGATCTTATATAATATGTACAACCACAACAAATAATAAAATCATATATGCCTCCAATAGACATAGTGGTCTTGGCCCAATCACAGAAAATAGCGCCAATTTGTCTTAGGTCCCTGGCACCCCAAGCTGCCCAACTGGCTGGTTATTTTCATATTACTTCTTTTTGCTCCAATTACACCAGGACCTGGCAAAACACAAAATAATATAATATAATACTAAAACTAGGGCTGTAAACGAACCGAACGAACACGAACAAGGCCTTGTTCATGTTCGTTCGTTAAGGAAATAAATGTGTTCACGAACGGTTCATGAACACTTACCGAACGAGATTTTATGTTCGTGTTCGTTCATTAAGGAAATGAGCATGTTCGCGAATGGTTCACGAACACAAACAAACACAAATAAATTTGGCGAACACAACAAAGGATAAAGATAGATGGCCCAGAGAGTAGCACTCGAACTTGAATCCCTTATTGTAGATCATAGGTCAATTGTATTCGTGGATGTAAATAATGAGAAATGAAAGGGAATGATGCATAAACAAGGTGAAAGTGGGTTGTTCTAGTTTAATTGTTAGGGAAATAAAATAAATAAAAGTTTAATAATATAAAAAGTACAAATAAAATATAAGTACAAAAATCTTCAATTAAAACACAAACATAAGAACATAAACGAACGCAAATCAACGAATGTTCACGAACACGTTCACGAACACGTTCACGAACACCTTACCGAACGTTCACGAACACAATTGAACGAACAAGACCTCTGTTCATGTTTGTTCATTTAACTAATCGAACGAAATTTCTTGTTCATGTTCGTTCGTTTAACGAACATAAACGAACTTCCCGCCGAACGGTTCACGAACTGTTCGCTGAACGTTCGGTTCATTTACAGCCCTAACTAAAACTAAATAAAAACAAATAAAACTTATACAAAAAATATACAATCTACATGGGACAAATATGTGTATTTTGCCCCACATCAATCTCCACAACACAGACAAAAATGTGTTTGTGTTTTAATTTAGTTATTTTATTAAAAATAGTTCTCATTTAGACACTTTTAGCCCCTCACTTTTCATACTTTATTTGTTTTAGCTCCTAAATACTTATAAGTGACCAACTAACTTGGTTAGTGCCACTCTTAGTCAGTTTATTTCACTATTTTATTCGCAACCATATTGAAATTTTAAGAACTCGCATTTTCGGGATGTTACAAGTCCACCCCCCTTAAAAAGGTTTCGTCCCCGAAACCAAAATACGTACCGAATAGAGTAGGGTAGAGACGTCGCATCTCCTCTTCGGATTCCCACGTAGTGTCCGAACCCTTCCTATGCTCCCACTTGACCTTGACTTGATCGATTTGTTTGTTTCGTAAGTGTTTAGTCTTTCGATCTAAAACTTCTATTGGCCTTATGATATAATTCAAGCAATCATCCACTTCGATATCATCGTAGTGAATATAAGTTGTCTCATCCGCTAGACACTTCCGAAGATGTGACACATGAAATGTGCTATGAATTCTGCTTAGTTCCTCCGGTAGTTCAAGGCGATAAGCTACCTTTCCTACCCGTTCTATGATCGCGAACGGTCCTATAAACCTCGGGCTTAATTTTCCTCTTTTTCTAAACCTGATAACCCCCTTCCATGGGGATACTTTGAGCATGACCTTGTCGCCAACCTGCAATTCGATTGGCCTCTTCCTTTTGTCAGCATACGCCTTTTGTCTATCTTGAGCCGCTTTCAAGTGTGCCCGAACCATATCAATCTTTTCATTAGTGGCTCGTACTATATCTTGGTGGGCGAGTTCACGTGGACCCACTTCACCCCAACATACCGGGGTTTGGCATTTCCTACCATAGAGCATTTCGTACGGTGCCATCTTAATACTAGCATGATAGTTGTTGTTATACGAAAACTCGACCAATGGTAGGTAAACATCCCAACTTCCTCCAAAGTCGATTATACACGCCCGTAGCATGTCTTCCAATGTTTGTATTGTTCTTTCACTCTGTCCATCTGTTTGAGGATGGTACGCAGTGCTAATGAACAATTTGGTTCCCATTTGCTCTTGGAAATCTCGCCATAAATTTGAAGTGAACCGGGTATCCCTATCAGACACGATGGATACCGGTACTCCATGACGTGCTATTATCTCATTAGTGTAAACTTCTGACATCTTCTCTGACGTATAAGTCTCACGAATCGGAATAAAGTGAGCACTTTTCGTCAATCTATCCACCACTACCCATATGGCATCGAAACCGCGGTTTGTCTTTGGTAGTTTGGTTAATAGGTCCATCGTAATATGTTCCCATTTCCAAACCGGAATTTCCAACGGTTGAAGTTTACCGTATGGTTTTTGGTGCTCCGCCTTGACTTGTAAACATGTCAAGCATTTTTCCACGTACTTCACCACATCTCTTTTCATTCCAGGCCACCAATAGTTTTGCTTTAAGTCGTTATACATTTTGGTCGCTCCCGGATGGATGGAATAACGGGACTTATGAGCTTCATTGAGTAGAAGCTTTTTAACCCCACATGTGTTAGGAACCCAAATTCTATTGAAACGTGTTTTCAAACCATGGTTGCCTACTTCGAGATCTTTAACTTGTCCAACAATCCTTTCCTTTCTCCAGTTTTCCGTTTTTACTGCATCATCTTGTGCCTCTCGGATTCGTTCAAGTAAGCTCGAGGTCATAATGAGCTGCAATGATTGTACTCGTATCGGGACATAATCTGCCTTTCTGCTTAGGGCATCCGCCACCACGTTTGCCCTTCCGGGGTGATAATGTATTTCACAGTCAAAATCTTTCACCGTTTCTAACCATCGCCTTTGTCGCATATTTAACTCCTTCTAATCGAAGAAGTATTTTAAACTTTTGTGATCGGTGAATATGGTGCACTTTACTCCATATAAATAGTGCCTCCATATTTTTAATGCAAATACCACCGCAGCCAATTCGAGATCGTGCGTGGGATATTTCTTCTCGTGTATCTTCAATTGCCTCGAGGCATAAGCTATAACTTTGCCCCGTTGCATCAAAACACATCCGAGCCCCAATAGTGAAGCATCCGAATAAACCACCAAGTCTTCGACCCCGTCCGGCAAGGTTAGTACCGGAGCTTGAGTTAATTTCTCTTTTAGCGTTTGAAACGCTCTTTCTTGATCGACACCCCAAATGAACTTTTCTTCCTTCCGGGTCAGCTTCGTTAGCGGCGATGCAATCTTGGAGAAATCTTGGATGAATCTCCTATAGTATCCCGCAAGCCCCAAAAAGCTTCTAATTTCCGAAGGGTTCCTCGGGGGATTCCATTTCGACACAGCCTCGATCTTTGACGGATCTACCAATACTCCATCGGCACTTATGATGTGGCCGAGAAATTGCACTTCTCGTAGCCAAAAGGCACACTTAGAGAATTTCGCATACAACCTCTCTCGTCTAAGTGTCTCTAACACCTCTTGTAAGTGGTGCGCCTGCTCAGCTTCACTTTTCGAATACACCAAAATATCATCGATAAACAAGATGACCGATTTATCTAGCATTGGCTTGCAAACCTGGTTCATGAGGTCCATGAAAGCCGCGGGTGCATTCGTCAGCCCAAATGACATCACGAGAAATTCGTAATGCCCGTATCGCGTTCGGAAAGCCGTCTTCGGCACATCTTCCTCCTTGACCTTTAGTTGGTGATACCCCGATCTAAGGTCAATTTTCGAAAACCAGTTTGCACCTTGCAGTTGGTCGAATAGATCATCTATTCTAGGAAGCGGGTATCGATTCTTTATCGTGAGTTTATTTAACTCCCGATAATTGATACACATACGCATGCTTCCGTCTTTCTTTTTCACAAACAGTACCGGTGCGCCCCAAGGAGACACACTCGGCCTTATGAATCCTTTGTTAAGCAGGTCTCGAATCTGGGACATCAACTCTTGTAATTCTGACGTCGCGAGTCGGTACGGTGCTCTAGCTACGTGTTTTGCTCCCGGAATCAATTCGATTCCGAACTCTACTTCTCGTTCGGGCGGTATCCCCGGTAAATCTTTCGGAAATACATCTTCAAAGTCCCGTACTACCGGTACATCTCCAATCTTCAATGATTCTTTCTCGGGCTCATTCGCGTATATCATAAACGCCTTACATCCTTGCTTCATAAGCTTGTGTGCTTTCAACATCGAGCATATTATGGGGTTACCTCCTTTTTCACCATAGATAGTGACGTGTTTCCCGCTCGGAGATGTTAGCTTTATTTCCTTACGAAAACACACGACCTTCGCGTGGTGTTGAGATAGCCAATCCATCCCAACAACTACTTGAAATTCCCCCATTGACATCGGGATTAGGTCTATCAAGTATTCTTCATCGTCAATGTTTAATTTGCAGCCTCGACAAACATCACAAACGATAAAACTTTTGTTGTCCCCTATTTCAACTTCTAAGGGCGCAGATAATTTCGTCAATACAAATGAAGGATGTCGACTAAATCCATGCGAAATGAAGGATTTATTCGCACCCATATCAAACAATACACGTGCAGGAATTGAGTTAATCGTGAATATACCTGAGACCATGTCGGGTTCTATCTTTGCTTCAGCCGCGGTAAGTTGGAAGGACCTAGCCTTCGCCTTTGGAGCTTCCGTTGGAGACTCTGTTGTGTCTCTCTTTCCAACCAACTCGGGGCATTTAGACTTTTTGTGGCCGGGTTGATAACATTTGTAACAAACGGAAACTTTTCCGGGACATAGCAATGCAGTGTGCCCCATCTTCCCACAAACCGGACACGGCTTGTCTTTGAAGCGGCACTCACCTTTGTGCCCCTTTCCACATACTTTGCAACTTGGCGACCCGCCTTTAGTCTCCACTTTCTTCCCTGATTCAGCAGTTCTAGCTTTCTTTGTAGGGCTTGGATTCACATCCTGTGCCCTTCGCTCACCCCTTTCAACTTGTTTCTTTAACTCGATTTCCCGCTCCCGGGCGGTGTTGATGATTTCTATGAGAGTTTCATATTTTGAGGGAGTCATAAACTCCCGGTATTCAGCACTCAGCATGTTGTAATAGTAGTATATCTTCTGCTCTTCCGTGGTGACCAACTCGTCACAGAATCTCAGCTTATCCATGAAAATGCCTGTGATTTTATCAATTGATTCTCCCTTTTGTCTTAACTGGATAAATTCCTCTTTGATCCTGTTAATAACTGCTTTGGGACTATGGTGTTTAAGGAACGACACCTTAAAC
The DNA here is from genome assembly GCA_030545235.1 of Helianthus tuberosus. Taxonomy (NCBI): domain Eukaryota; kingdom Viridiplantae; phylum Streptophyta; class Magnoliopsida; order Asterales; family Asteraceae; genus Helianthus; species Helianthus tuberosus. The sequence goes on from JARYGA010031452.1 coordinate 6,630, forward strand.
TCATCCCAAGTCATGACCCTTGCCGCCTCGGCTCCTATTTCCTTCTTTTTATTGTCCCACCAATCTTTGGCTTGACCCCTCAATTGACCCGTTCCGTAAGCAACAAAGTCACCTACGTCACAATGGGTCTGTTCAAACACTCCTTCGACGTCACTTATCCATCTTTGGCAGATTATCAGGTCAACTTCCCCGTTATAGATTGGCGGTTTGCACGCCATAAATTCCTTATATGAGCACCCTTTACGATCTCCCGTTTTCTCCTTCATAAGGTTGACAGTATCCTCCAACCTTTTAACTCGCTCTTCAACAAGCGACAACACCGTGTTTTGAATTTTGTCTATAAACCCGGATAGACTACCTTCAATTGCCTTCCCTACTTCTTCGGCAATTATTTCTTTCATTTGTTCGGTGCTTGTTTGCACCGGATTATCATCGTTTCCATCAGACATCTTGAAACTGAAATGTTTACATTTAAACGTTAAACATTTCATTTATAACATTACTTCATTTGTTTCGGTTTAGCCAAGTTCCCAACTTGCTTTAACCGTTCACATTCGGTGCACTTTCCGGGTTTGAGTGTGTTAACACGCTCTTCCCATGCACATCAATTCATTTCTCATTTCTTACATAATATAATCTGTTAAAATAATAAGTTAATTCTTACCGGACGATCGATCAAGCTTGAACCGAACACTTGTTGACAACCTTAAGCTCTGATTACCAACTTGTAACACCCGTCTTGTTTACTACTCGAAATTAATAATAATTCATAAGATTTTATATAAAAGATATCTAAATTAAAACATTTGTTCCAAAAACCAAGTTCTAAGGTAAAAAACATTAGTTATCTACTGACTAGTTTAAACATCCATAAGTTGTTTAGCAAATGATTTACATCATAACATTGTTTAAACCGAGTTAATTTATGCGGAAGCTTAAAAAGTTCGTGTTCGGTTCTTCAAAAGCTTGCTTGACCGTCATCCGTAATCCTTGAATACCTAGAAACTGAAATGTTTACATTAAACATTAGTATTAGAGTACATAGGAATAATACATAGTCGAAACTACGTTTAAAACGGATTCGATTTAACGAAAGTATGCAAAATTTACAAAATTTTCCAGGGTTCTACCGTAACTTACGGTATATACCGTAAGTTACGGTAGTCATCTGAAACTTCTGGTCCACCGTAAATCAGTAAAGAACCACCGTAACATTTTGGTCCCTACCGTAAATTACGGTATATACCGTAATTTATGGTAGACTCTGGAATGTTATGTTTTTGTTTGATTTGTTTGTTTACTTGGACCAAATTCTCGGATTTCATTCCTATAACCCAACATGTTAAATCCTTGTATTCTAATATGTCATTTGTCAATAATAACAAAAGACCGAGTAACCATACTACAATGTATTACCATGCCTTACGTGGTTATTCGACCCGTTTGGCTCATCTAAGGAATCCTCCATTTTGATGACTACCAACGAGATCTAAAATAAGATTCTTGGCCTATTATTCGACATAGCGAACATCATCGCTTTAATCCAACTCAGCTTTTAATACACAATCCAACTACATATATGCTAAATATCAAAATTTACCCAAATGTAACGAATCAAGTTACATACCTTCAAAGTAGGCCCTTCAAACGTGATTCGCCACCCGCTTGTCCACTTGACGCTCCTGCGTCCTTTCCTATAGAGTTCATTTATGACATGTTTAGAACTCTCTTTAAATCATAATTCGCATAGTACAATGAAACATCATAATTATGCGTTTCAACTTTGAAATTTCAGTTCTAAGCCTTCTTTGAGGCATTTTCACAAACACTTTAAGGGCAGATTTTTACATGGCTAAATATCAAGTCTCTAGCTTATCACTTAGCCTAATTTCACATAAATCAACCATTTTACAAAATTATTAGCTTCTATAATTCTGAAGTCACTTCACAATTGTCAAATAACACTAGAACAACACCCAATTTCCTAGTGTTTATCAAGTTCTACATAACCCACTTATCACCTACAATGGTGTTCATGGATTTTGCTAGAATTTCACATGATTTCAACTTGTATTTGTCTAGGGTTTGTCCCTAGACACTATATTGTTCCTAATTCATCATAAAACCAACATGCAACCATAAATTTCAGATTTTTCCAATTTCATGAGAATTTCAAGTTAAGAATTTTCATCAAATTTTACATACCTTGTAATCCTCTTGTGATGAGGATCAATAATCTATGCTTGATTTTTGTTTTTGATCAGATTTGGACCCTCAATTTGTGATGAACTAGGGTTTTGATGGAGCTTGGGGTCGCCCCTGACTCCTGGTCGATCTCCACAACACAGACAAAAATGTGTTTGTGTTTTAATTTAGTTATTTTATTAAAAATAGTTCTCATTTAGACACTTTTAGTCCCTCACTTTTCATACTTTATTTGTTTTAGCTCCTAAATACTTATAAGTGACCAACTAACTTGGTTAGTGCCACTCTTAGTCAGTTTATTTCACTATTTTATTCGCAACCATATTGAAATTTTAAGAACTCGCATTTTCGGGATGTTACAAAGTTGCAGGTCGTTCCCCGCGCTCAACTTGCGGGGGAATTTTAAACCAAAAGTCTGTCATGTTTATTATTGTTAGAGGGTTGAATGTGTAATATTTTAGTCTTTATATTTCCCTGATTGTAACTCTCTATTCATTCAATAAAAATCCAACCCTTTGGTTTTACAATTATTAGAGAGGCGGCCATATTTTTTTGTGGAGATCGTACACAGGCTGCTGCCATATTATTATTAGAGATGAGATACAGAGAAAAGGGGAGGCAAATATTGGAGAAGGAAAGCGGATTGGTTCAAGTTCAAAGTTTAGAATTGAAGAATCGGGTCGACTAAAATTTGTTAGTTATTCGGTTTTTTTTTACTTCGTGTTTATTCAAACTTGATACTTGTCACACCCCGACCACGTATAACATACAAGACGTGGCGGAAACATCGGGGAGTGTTGTAACAGAATTAATGTTTCATAACCCTGGATACCAAAAAGTGTTTTGTTTTATTAAACGTTGAATAATTACATCGTCTGGAAATCTAAATACACAATTTAAACATTTTCTATCATTGTTATTGAGTCACTAAGGCCTTGTCCAGTCCTATGTGAGCATGCATCCTATCAATCGATATCTTTCAATACCTGAAACATATGTGAAAACGAGGTCAGCAAAGAAATGCTGGCGAGATACATAGGTTTTGTGAAAATAAGATTCATGACTTCTGTTTTAAGAAAATGTTTAGTCATGAACCTTGTAATTTGCTTTGTCTTTGTAAATCATTTGAAAAATAATAAGTTCAGATGATATGTACAAATAAAAGAATAGTGCATGATTAAATGAATAACCATGTAAGATGAGTTTGTATAAGATAAGTTGTTTGTAAATAAATGTCTTGTGAAAAGTATGTTACTTGTATAAAATGTTCTATGTCTCAAACTGAAATGATTCAAATAACGCTACAATATGTAATACTATACAAACACTTATATATAGGAAGTACCAGCGGCGTATCCACCATGCTTGTATCATATTACACACGCACCGTTACTCAAATCACTTACCCAAACAAACCACCAATGTAAGATGTCCATGTTTAAACAAATTGTCAAATGTATTGAATAACATAACAAAATGTTTATGTTAAGATGTAAATCATGTCATGTATAATCAATGTCAAAAGTGTTTGTGTCAAATGTAAACCATGTAATGTGTAACCAAAATGATATGTATGGCTAGTGAAATGCATCAACTAAACCATAGATGAAACGCACAAAACAAAGTATTGAAGTAAAACTTGGTTTAAATCAATACTATGTTTCGTGGAAATGCATGATCAAATGTAAATCATGTCCACATGTTTACCCAATCGTTAAACCATTTTGTTTTAATCGTTCAAATCGTTCTTGTTTTAATTGTGAAACTACTTAATGGTCGATTCTCTAATAACATTCAAACCTTCTTGACTCGTTCCTCGTTCCAACTCGCTCTCGTTCTCGTTCTTAACAAACCCTTACCAAAGGGTAAGTTAATAATTACAGATTCAGTCGCTACCCAAAATATCCACACATAACCATGGGTATAGAGAATAACGGGATTTGTCAGATCCTATGGTACCATAACCTAATACTGGTCGGCTTGATCATTGCTAATGAATGTCATTGGTTATGTAACTACAACCAACAAGTTCGTTCACTTTATTGAAATCGTTCTTGAAACCATTGTAATTGTTTTTGAAACCATTGTTATCGTTCTTGAAACCACATTGTAATTGTTATTGTAATCGTTCTTGAAATCACATTGTAATTGTTATTGTAATCGTTCTTGAAATCATTGTTAAAACATTTAGCACATATGAGTCACCCCAAAACAGTTGAAAACAGTAAAAGAGGGGAATAATGTACTCGCCTGAGAATGCTTGGAGGTCTTGAACAACAACCAAACAAAGCTAGAGAGAGCACGGAATCAGTCGGCAGTCTAAAACTATATAAATAAACCGGACTTAAATCGGGAGATCGGATAGGATGAGGCTTGGTAAACCAAATGAGTGTTGGAACTCATATGATATGGTTTAACAAGGCCTACATACTAAAATGAAACCTATCCTAAGTGCTTGTGACCCATTACGACCCGTTTAGGTGGCTTATGCTACTTTAACGCGTCGTTCGCGTGAAACGCGTTCGGACTGCCTAACTAGTCCTATGACAAGTAATATATGCCTTAACATGTCTAATATGGTTGTCAAATCAGTTTAGATGTCAAAATTTATGTTACATATGTTTAAAATGAATTTTGGCATCAAAGGGGTATTTTGGTAATTTACCTAAGGCATACAAACTACCTATCATACAACTACTTAAACGAAGCGACCATAAGGTATAACCTCGTAAGGTTATTCCCTATATACTATGGTCACCTAATGTGCTTGGTTGGATCCTAATGATCGACCAAACGGGTCGGGTTCGAAAGTATAAGCGATTGATTAGATCGCTTACCTCTACGACCCTATATAAGCACTAAACTAAAAGTGACGAGCTAAGCATGTTAAAACATGCTTAACTAAGTTTAGAAAACAGGTTTGGTATCACAACAAACGGTTGTGATACCTAAGAGTAGTTTGGTTACAAAATACGTAAGAATACGTATTCTGCCCGAAACTACGGCTCGTCACTGAGCCTAGATAACGTGGTAATCAGTAGGTATAGTCGCTAGGGACTATAACCATCGTGTTCACACTCACGTTATGAAGTTCAAATGAACTTCGCATCGACCATAAATTGGTCAATGCAGAAAGTCAAACAAAGTTTGACTTTCGGACTCGAAAAGCAATAAAAGAGCGAAAGAATACTTACGAAGGGTCCCCGAATGCTAATCTAGATCAAAATAGCTCAGGTATGAAACAAAGGTTTCAACTTAGAGCACAATTGATCAGATTCTTGTGAGGAATGAATGAATATGTGTTGGGTATTTATAGATTTCGGTCCACCGTTAGGATCGTTTCTTGGAGAAGAGGGAATGATCTAGTCCGTACACTTGTCACAATGTTGTGGTTACTGAATTTGGCCACCATAAGAGTTTAACATGTGGCACTTGACCTTTGGGGGATGCTAGGAGCTGCCAACTTGTGTTAAAAATGACCTTTGCTGATCAGAAGGGGCCTAGCGTGACGCTAGGGGGGCTAGGCGTCGCGCTAGGGGTCCCCTGATCAGCAACACTTTCAAATGCTCACCTTTCAGTCCCCGTTGCGTATTAAGGCCATTTCCGACGTGTTTAAGGCTCGTTAAATCATTTTCAAGGCTCCACAAGGATGCCTAAACATTGTGGGCATGAAACATGCTCAAAAATATGCCGGATGTCAGTTCGTTTGGTCGTACGAACGCGATGTTCGGTTAATCACGACGGAATGCGCATAAGCGCGAAAAACGATCTAAATTGCGTGACGAATGGATTTTTCTTATGTCAAACACTAAAATAAAATATTTTAGTGCTTACATAAATTTTTGGATGTCCGAATGTATTCAGAACGTAAGATATGCCCGAAAATGCAAACTTGTGCACTTTTTGACACTTTTAGTCCCTGAATGACCCAAAAGTTTATTTTAGCACACCGAACACCTCAAAGCCTATTTCTAAGCTATGTAAAGGATATTTATGGTATGTTTAACTTATGGTCATGTTCCGGAATGTCTGTTACAGTTCAAATTGGCATACTTTCGTAGTTTGTCAACTTTAGTCCCTGTAAGCGATATAACTTGTTTTTGCCATACCAAAGCCTTTAAAACTTATTTCTAAGTTATGTAAAGGTTATTTAAGGTATGTTAAGCCTATTTCACTATTCCGGAGTGTTCGTTGCATTAAACTGGTTATATCTACGCATCGGTGCGCGTATAACCTTCCAGAAAGCGATTTAGAGTTTGGAATTGAATAAAAATTGATATGTGCAAATGATACACATATTTTTACAAATCCCAAGTATGAAATACAATATTTCATTGGTTTGGTATTTTTTTGATGGCCGTGGAGGCACAGGTGTTACAATACTATTATTTATTATTTGTTTGAGACCCGTTTCTTTTTCTTGACTATGGTTCTTGGCTAGACTTCTTGCACTGCCTAGGTTATGATGAACACCATGTTATGATTCTGTTTTTATTTTGTTTTTTGGACTTATATTTGGGGATTTAATAATGATTTAAAAGACTTGGTTTTTATTGATTAGGTGTACATGTGTATTTAATTTTATTCATTAAATAATTATTATCCCTCATGTGGCTAGTTGAATGTCTTTCAAATAATAGTTGCATGCTAGGTCGATTAATGTGTGTCTTTGAATATTAGATGGTTTGCTAGACGTAGTGATCCATGGGGGTATAACTGTAATTTGAATAGGGTTAAGTATTCTATCAATCTCGATAGCTGTAAGGTGAGAGGTTGTTGGTCGATCTTTAGTGTTAGATTGCTAGGGTTAGATACTTTGTGAGAAGATCCCCTTAGTTGCCCTTTCACTATTTGCATATTGAGTCTAATCAGGAATCCATAGTTACCCTTGACTTTTGTGCTGTGAGGTAGATTGTCGAATAAGGGTACTTTATTATTACAATTGGATATACCGTAATGGAGTCCATTTAAACCGGTAGTTTAACGACTTATTAGGTTGCCATAAGTGTCTCCTTGAGAAGGGTCGAGGGTCTTGTTCGGTCTCCTATTAAGTTGGTATTTTGAGATCCCGGTTCCACAATAGTTCCAAAGTCGATAGAACGCGTCAAGCATGTGTAGGATTCTGACCTAGGTAGTGTACTTCTCATCTCTTATCGTTTCTTAAGTTCTTAGTCTTAGTTCGTTTCCAGATTAGCTTAGTTAGTTAGTTAATTTAAATAAATTGCATTAGATTATTAGAAACCCCACCCCCCAGACAACAAAACAATTAGTTGAGTCAATATTAGATAGTCTAGTCAGAGTCTAGTATACGTAGTCAGTAGAGTCTTGTGGGTTCGATACTCGGACTTACTTTAGCTATACTTCATTAACCGGTACACTTGTCAATAGTGTGGTCTAGGTTTTAGAGAGTCTTAGCTTATAAATTTAAAACTTAGAGTGTCTAGTTTAGGGTTAAAATTAGTTAGTTTAATTGTACCACTTTTAGCACATCAAGTTTTTGGCGCTGTTGCCAAGGACTCTTGGTGATTGCGTTTATTAGCTTTGATTACACTTATCTGCTAAATCCGTGCTACTTGCTTTTGTATATTGAGTCGTAGGAGTCTAATTTTCCTTGTCTTTTAGTTTTTTTTATTTATTTTGAGTCTACTAAATATGTGTGAGATCTGTGGAGTTATTCATTGTCCAAATTCGCCAGGGTACTCCACAGATTATTATGCTAACCCATTTGAGCAGCCGCGACCATATTATCCACAGGGGTATCCTTCGTGTTATTATGATGATCCGTATAAGCAGCCGAAACATAACGAGGGTCAGTATTATAATCAATATTCTGATAGCAACTCTGTTGGGGGTTGTGATAGTGCTTGGAGCACGATATAGGATTTATTGGTTCAATTAGTTACCAAGGATGCCGATACCCAGAAAACCTTAGTAGAGCACGACATCATCCTGAGAAATCGACATTCTGCTTTATTAGATCTTCAACATACATTAGAAGATATTGCTAGGAGATTGAAAGAAAAGGAACAAGAGCAAAAAGTCCAACCAGAACAACCAGCGACTGGCTATACATATGATGCGGAAGGTAACTACCTCAATTAGATGACTCCTGGTGGAAAATTAATCCCAACATTTCCCGAACTGGGGAAGGAGTTGCCGTATAGGGAATACGAAAATGAGTCAGATGAGGAGATCATTCCAGTCACGGAGACGAAAATGGACGACGAAGTCCCACCTCTAGTTCCACAGGTTCCAATTATTAATTACTGGAGTGACTCTGATGAGGAGATAGATGAAGAAGAATGGGCGGCGTATCAGAGGTCGTTGGTAAAAAGAGAAGTGATTGAAGAGTAGTTCGACTGGGGAGATTCTGTGGGGTTTATGTTTGCTGAAGAAGTAGAAGATAAGGAATTACAAAATGTGTTATCTTGGGAGGACGAGTTTCGTGGGGAGTTAGAAGGTTTACCGGATTACACGGAAGAAGGTGAGTTTGACCCGGAAGGTGATCTTGCATTCTCTTGATTCATCTCATTGTAAACTATATTCTCCTGATGTTCTTAATGGTCTTAAGATATCCGGTTTTTCTAATCATCGATTAGTCCTTAAAGTTGGTGTCCCTGTAATGTTGCTTCGAAATATTGATCAACAAAATTGTTTATGCAACGGTACGAGATTACGTATTACTAAACTTTACAAACGTGTTATAGAAGCTGAGATTATATCCAGAGGAAACGTAGGGACAAAAACTTATATTCCACGAATCAGTTTGACACCATCAAATAAAAGAATTCCTATTAAATTTCAACGACGACAGTTCCCTTTATCTGTATGCTTCGCAATGACTATAAACAAAAGTCAAGGACAATCTCTATCAAGGGTTGGATTGTATCTCAAATATCCAGTTTTCTCACATGGTCAACTTTATGTTGCATTATCAAGAGTCAAAAGCAGAGCCGGTGTGAAGTTGCTTATACTGGATAAAGATGGGAATGTAACAAATAAAACAACTAATGTGGTCTACAAGGAATTTTTTCCGGGATTTGAATAATTTTTTTTTGTCTTCCAATGTATGTGTTTTTACATAGTATTAAACTTTGAACATAAATAATCAGTTTTTGGTTGAAACCGCGTTTCACGCGGGCAATAACGTAGTAATAACTATACGTTAAAAGAATGACGGTTGTTTGGATGTCTCCAAATGGTTCTTGCAAGTCAAACCAGTTTATCAAATCGGGTTTCAAGTTATCCAGGTTAATAAAATCATCATCATACTCAGTAAATCTCACCAATAGCACAGCTAAAGTAGGATCTGAGGAGGGTAAGACATAGACAGTCTTACCTCTACCCCGTAGGAATAGAGAAGCTGCTTCCAATGAGACCCCGACTCAATAGCAGTTTTGCATCAAGCCTTGGACATAAGGCACATAACACTCAGCAATTAAGACGAAGGCCGATTAATGCATGTACTCGCTTATCTTTCGGTTATCAACGCCACCACATGATCCATGATTAACCATCCCCTCTTTTAACGTTATTTTCACGAAATTAGTAAAATAATGTTAAAATTAGTGCACTTTCACGTTTGTCTCTCGAACGCCTGCATATATATACATTATATGTGAATACCGCAAGCAGGGCGTAATCCAGGTTAATAACAGATAACTTTTTTTTAATTATAATCTTGAATTCGAACAAGATGTTAAAAAACCGATTCCAAGCAATTTTCATACTATAAATTAACAACATGTTGGTGCTTTAGGTTTCAAAAAAAGTTGGCTTTTTCATTTTTAATTTAAAGGTTTTCATTTTTTTTAACCTCTTTGATTTTTTTTTTTACTTTTACCCAAACCTTTCAACTTTTGCAAGTTAACCCCTAATATTTTTTGGTTTTCAAATATGATCACCCGTACTTTTCATCTTTTTTAAATTTTTTTGTTTTACGTTTTGTTCTAAATTTTGCGAGTGAATACGTCGCAATGTACGTATGGGTTCAATGTTTTTTCGTCTTTTTTTTTTTCATTTGACAGGCTCGTCACAACGCGTCTTTATTTCCCTGTTTGATAGATTTTTCACAATGAGCGGGGTCCTAGATTGACTTAGTTATTCTTTTCTATAGTTTACGTTTTAGTCTAATTTTTTCGCATTAACACGGCACAACATGCATGCATGGTTCAATGATTTTACGTATGTTTTTTGTTCGGTGTTACTTTCCTTTTTTATTATTTTGTTTTTACCCATTTTTAGGTGTTGCTGGTCGGATATAGCATTGGTGCTACTTGGCACGATTTACGGCCCCCGCCGTAACGCGAGGGCCTTAATACTAGTTTGCATTAATTCAAACAATTTAAATTAATTCGAAAAACTAAACTTGGAGAGAGAAAAAAAACGTAAATCACATAAACAAGACTTAACCAATAAAAACGGAATTTTAAATAGTGAATCTATTATCTATATTAAAACAATACACTTTAGTGCAACTTGGCACAAACTTAAGCCACTAATTGCCACCTGGCAACTTATTAGACATCTGAATGTTGATTTGAGCGGCAATATACATCTTCAATGTAAATCCCGCTTTTCACTTTGGTTGTAACGCTGAATTGAAGTTTCCATCTTTCTCTCAAATTTCCTCAAATAAGTGAACCAGATCTATCACGAACCCTAATATTCACAGCTTCCTATCCACGCTTCTTCCTTAGAATTCTCCATTCAAAGGTCTTTGGTTCTTCTTCATTGAAACCCTTAATCTCCTCCAAAGCTGCGTCTTCAATCTTCCTCGCTCTTTGCATTGGATCTTCCTCTAATTCTGTATGATTGAAACATTGGAGCATATGATGACGGAATATGATCGGGTTCAAGTAAGTTTGATTCATCAAACTTTTGTTACAATCTGTTAGGGTTTCATTTCATCACCTTTGATTTCTGATCTGTTAGGGTTTCATCAAGAAACTTCAGTTTCTTAAAAAATGCGGACAAATTCATAATTTTGGAGATTAATTTTGCGGAAATTAGGGGTTTCTTAACACTTTCTGCTATTGAATATCTTCAATTTGTGTCCGTGTTGATTCGAGGGCCATCGTTTCTTCCATTTGAAGGTAAAATCACTTCACAATTCATTGCGAAAATGCTTTAATATATTAGGGGTTTTGTATGCATGGTTTATGTATTGTTTTCCCTAATTAATTTGATTATTGATTTAGGGTTTTTGTTCATCTGATATACTATGCTAACCGTTGTATGTATACCTACGTGTTTTGATTATTGATGTTTGCTCTCATCTATCTTTAGTGTATAGGTTGTTATTCTTTGACCATGGATATATGATCTTTAGAATGAATTATAACAGTATAACAAGGAGGTCTACCCACAAAAATGTACAGAAGCAAGCTATGAAAATGTGTATAAGAAGGTAACTCATTTTTTTTATTTTGTCAATTTTCATGATTCTGTATTGTTTATATAAATTTTACAACGATAACTAAATGATGCAGGGTTCACGTACACTTATATAAAAGGTTCAACATAGAAATAGAAACGAGCTTACATGCATCAAGTTCGAACATTGATTGAACGGTAATCATTTAAAACGCCTAGATCTTTGCACATGTATGCTTATTATTTATTAGGATCACATAGTATTTCATTTCAATATAGTTGTCATGTATTTCATTGAGGTACTTATTGGCCAGCATAATGAAGGTGGGTCGAGTAACGGGTCAAAACTTACAAGCATGTAAATGCTCTTGCATCATTCATCTAGATACCAACTTTACAAAAATAGATGCATAGGTCTATTTCTACTATAAAGCTTAGTTTGTATTATATTTAACTAGCCTAGCAATATGGTTTTATAATTTTTTACTGTGATGCAAACAATTCATTTCTATCATAATTTGGTCCTTTTTTAAATTACTAAAGGAAAAAATTAGCTTTAGTGTAGATTATGTGCTTTAATGGTTACAACGTGGTTCTAATTTATGTTTACTTTTCCTACTTCTAAGGCTGAGCTTCCCCTTTTTGACAAGAAAATATTATACAGAAAGGGTATTAGGTTCATTCGATTTAACTGGAAGGTATAACATTCTTGCTTGATGCATTTGGGGTTTGTAATTTGCTTACATTTTCGTCTTTGTTTCTAATTGATTTCAACTCCTAGCCTTCAATTATTAATTCATTGGGGTAGGTATTCCATTGTTTTGGACAATACTTCTGCAATCACTTTGACGCATTTCAACTCTGGGAAGGGCACCTGTCTACATGGCTTTTCTTTGGTGAAAGTGAAGAAGTACCTGCCAATGAAAACCACGTGAAGAACCAGAAACACTACTAGAGGGCTAAGGTAAACCACCTAGAGTACTTAAGGCCTTAAATATTGTAAATTGTAACCTTTTCATCATGAGGTTGTCACTAAATTTTTCATTAAGAGTGTTTTTATAAGGCTATATCGCGATGCAAGTTTGGCATGGGATGATGGTTATGTTTCGATCAAATATTGTTGTCCTAACAATAATTTTAGAGGTAGCATTGGTTACACTTCAGCAAAAAAATAATCATTATATTCTTTAAAAATTTGAAGGAAAAAGTTGAATTTGTTTTGCCTCCGGGTAAAAATGAAGGAAGAAACTCATGGTCAATGTTTGTGTTATGGAAAAGAACGTGAAAATGCGGCCCCGAGGTTCTGTTTTTTTCGGTCAATCTCACGCACATCCAATTCAGGTCAGTTCAGTTTGATGGATGAGATTGTTAAAATCGCTCCTTTGTCCATTGATTTGGTTTCTTATTATTGTTTATTTGTTTTTACTTTTAGTTTCTTCGTGGCATTAGGTAAATTTAGTCTAATAGATATCACTTTATGTGTATTGTATCTCTAAAGAGAACCCTAACAAATCATGAGAAAAGCATACTTTTTTGGTAGGTTTTTTATGGCTATAATGATGTATCTATGTTTCGATCTAAGAGGAGGGTTACTTGGCGTATTTATTTAGAAATTATGCCTTCGTTTTTTTTTTTTTTTTTGTGCAGGGAACATGCATCACCAGTTATATTTATGGATAAAATCAAGAGTATTAGCTCTGCTGAATGGCATTTGGAAGCAAGAAGCTGATTGTGAAGTATAAAAAAACTTTGCTGGAGCCTCTTAATCAACAGCAAAGATTTGAAGCGTCAAACAAGATCAATGTATCTTTTGCACATGGTGAACACAAATATATAGATATTTTTAAAAGGTATTATAATTATGCATCATGTCTCTCTTTATGGCTATATTACCGTTGTCACAAAAATGTATTCGATAAAAATAACATGCTCGCTTATCTATGTTTATTCTCAAATTTTGTTCACGAAAAAATGTACCTTTTGCGTGGCATTGATCTGGAAAAAATATTGAGAAAATGTATGCCGCTTCACGTGCAGAACTTAAGTTTTAAAGTTACTTCGGAATTCTTAAAAAAAAAAAGATTTTATAATGCAAATTGCATTTTCTGTTAATTTTCTACTAATTTTGGTGTTCAATCATTTGACAATAGCGATGCTTTTAGGATTGAATATAAATTGTGAAAAGCAGGTGCATTTTCTAGATTTGTACACTAAATTAATGTGTGCATTAGCAGCATACATAGGTCACGTAATTTTTTTTCATTCTACCTGTGTTTAAGTTCTCTTTATATTAACTAATTTAAACAATTTTCCGATTTTTTTATGTAACACAATATTATGTATTAGGTTGGTGAACTAAATGGAGGAAGCCAAAGAGGAGATATAGAGAATTATAAGATCATCACAGAAACTAGAAAGGTATGAGAAAAGAACATTACCTCTCTAATTCTATATTTACATTGATACTTAATACTAGAGATTTCATATTTGACCGATGAAGTTATGGATCTATCAATTATGATCCCTGAAACATGTCTAAATAACAAGCTAAAAGAGCAACGATTTAAGCGGGTTAGAAATTCCTCAAAATATATTATCAATGCTACCTCTGTTTTTATACATGATTCTACTTTTTATTTAAATGTTTATATTGTTTTTTAACGTCTGTTTTTAGGATTGACATCAAGTCGGTTGCGGAGGTATTACAGTGATGATGATACGGACACTAAGAGTGCCCTATAGGGGGGTTCCTGAAGGAACATGGCAGTGGGTTTATTCGAGGAATGCCCTTGGAGTACACCTTTTTGCATTGATTTTAATTATTTTAATTATGTATTAATTATAAATAATAATTAATATAAATAACTTTCTCGAGCCCGGGAAGCAATCCCGGGTGATATTAATTATTTGTCTCATTGTAGTTTACTAATTTATTATTACTTGAACGGTCATTTAATTCAAACGATTAGTTCAATAAATTAAACTTATTCATTTGTGTTTTAGTCCACCCGCGAACCTCGCGGGTTCTTAAACTAGTTATAAAAATATATAATAAGTAGTGAGCAAACTGAATTAAGCCAAAAAAAATCCAATTTTAAATTCAAACTTAATTTCCATTCTTCAGGTCACTTATTTCAATTCTTCAAGTCACTAATTGGGGAGGTTATTATTATTTAATTAATCAACCATTATATTATTTATCACCTGCAATAACGGAAAAGTCAAATAGTGACTAATTAATGATAATAAATAATTTAAAAATTAAATAAGCAAGAGAAGAGAAAGTAGCCGTTTAATTCTTCGCATACGTTATCACTTTATTCAATCAGACCGTTGTGGTCTCTCTCACAATACTTGAACTCACCCTCTCACCAACACCTGTTTCAAACACACCCACCCCACCCCCACAAAACACACACAGTAACAATGGTGGCCAGAACCCCACCAAAGCTAAGGAAGAAGATGTTGGCCCCACTCGACCCAAATCAACTCAGGGAAACCCTCAACAAGGTACCCGGTTCAAAACCTCTGTGTTTCATTGTTTTTCTGGTTTTTTGATTGATTTTGTTCTGTGTTGTTGAAGGTGGAGAAGTGTTTAAACCGGTTGCAAGAGCTCGAGTATGTTACGGGTGGGACGAAGGTGAAATCGGGTGCGAATGTTAGTCCGAGGGGTAATAGAGGAGGATACTTGAGAACTATCAGGTGAGTCAGTTGTTAATGACAAATTGATGAAATGGGTTAGGATGAACATTTGGTACTAGGTACTGGTCACCGAATTTTTTCGGTATCGGTACCCACTTTTTTGCATTTTCAGTATCGTTACTTTCGGTATTAG
The DNA here is from genome assembly GCA_030545235.1 of Helianthus tuberosus. Taxonomy (NCBI): domain Eukaryota; kingdom Viridiplantae; phylum Streptophyta; class Magnoliopsida; order Asterales; family Asteraceae; genus Helianthus; species Helianthus tuberosus. The sequence goes on from JARYGA010031452.1 coordinate 22,045, forward strand.
TACTTACGGTACCGGTAAAATACCGAATTTTACCTTCAAATACCGGTAACGGTACCCAGTTTTGAGAAATTTCGATACTGATATTTTCGGTACCGGTACCACGCTCATCCCTAAAATGGGTGTTTGATTTTAAGATTTGAATATGATTTTGTTTTTTATTTTGGATTCAGAAATGGAAATGGTCAGAAAACCTCACCTGGAAAGTTACCCACACAAATTGGTAAGTTTGTTTTAGAGATGTGCATGCGTCGGTTTTGGATTGAGGGGTGCGAATGGGTCGGTTTTCAAACAAAAACCCGAACCATAAGTTTCGGTTCGGTTTTTGGAACAAGATGTAGCCTAAACTGAACCGTAGTTTTTGATTTTCAGAAAGCAAAATCTGAACCATTTTTGTAATTTTCGATTTCAGTTTAGTTAATCGGTTTTAGAACAAAAACGGAACCATTATCGATGTTGATTGTTGGTGTCTTTTTACGGTATGATTTTAATTTTTGAGTTTTGGTGATTGTTTTAATGAAGGGGAATGGAAGAGAATGTCATTGCCCGCGATGATATTAGGCGAAACAATGGGCGAAATACTCCAAGCAAGCCGATTCGCAAAAGAAATCGTGGCGACCGCCACCACAACCGACCCGAAAACTCCTGTGACAGATTCACGGCGGAAGTCGAGGATAAACCCAGAAACCACTGAGCTTAGAGCGCGTCGAAAGAGGGAAAAACAGATCATCCGAGCCGAACCGCACTCCCCATTACTTCAAAGAACCAAATCGCGCATTAACTTCAAAGTTTCGGGATCGCCCCCGAAACCCGAGCCCGAAAAAGAAAACCGCATGTTTTCAGCTAATCGGGTGTCCCCGAAGAACAGGCCGTGGGCCCGAAAAACCGTGATCTTCCCAAACCCAATGTTCAACTCGTTGTCGAGTAGAAATAACCAAAAGTTTTGTAGGACAAATTCGCCCGTGATTCCTAGAAACCCGCCGATAACCCCGCATAAGTTCTTGATCAAGACCCCGCCTGCGGCTGCACGAAAAGTGGCCCCATCCTCCTCCTCGGCATCGGTTGTAAAGTTTCAAGTCAAGATTAGGAGTCCACCAGTTTCCCTATCTCCAACCCGACCCACCAAGAAGGCGGTGGGGGGGTCACCGCCGAAGAAAGTATCGACGGCTGCCAAGCTCAGGCGGTCGTTTTCGCCATCGCGATTGGCGAGTAGATTGGTTTCGCCATTGAAGAGTAGAAAATCATCAGTGCCAAAGAGTGTGGATGGTGGGATGATGATGATGAATATGAATATGAACATGATGAGTGGATTAAAACAAAGGCCTGTGTCAACACCTCGGAGGATTTAAGGTTTTTCAGTTTGGAGGAGTTAAGGTTTCATTCATTCTTTCAAATGATATTTTCCTAATGTCATTAATGTCATATGTGATGTTCGTCAAGGTACCTAACATTTGTGTATCATAAAACAGGAATGACACAGTTGAGGTGTTCATTTACTACATGTTCTTAATTTATTTATTTGTTTTTATAATTTAAAACATTTGTACATTTATTAAATTTTATATAAAAGGGTCATACAATAATGTTTACCACAACTTTTTCTGTAATACGGTAAAAATATCACTTCTCATTTTTAGTAAAACTATCGATAAAAATGGAACTGATGAACCTTAAGTGATGAACAGATGAAGATGGAGCTGAATCTTGTGGATGAAGTGATGAACCTTAAGTGATGATGGTTTTGAATGTTGATCTAGAATACTAAAAACCCAAACCAAAATAACCATGGGCCGGTACCGGTATTACGGTTCAAACCGGTATACCGGATTTTACCGCCGGTACGAATTTTATGTCGTTTCACTTATTTACCGGCTGTCTCATACCGGATTTGCATCCGGCACTGGTAATACCGGTATAACTGGCCGGTATTTACCAGTTTTTAAAACACTGTAAAGAACTAGAGTAATTATGTCAAAATCAAAGTAATTATTTTTACTCTGTAATTAATTACTCTACTTCATTTCTTTAGTGTAATTACTCTAGTCTAATTATTTATACATTTAACAGGTTAATTTAATTAGTACATGATCTCACCTCTTTATCTCAAAACTAAAATACTAAGACCATGCGTAGTGGGGCATTACGCCCGAAAACGCCAAACACCCACCCCTGGGCATGTTTAGGCGTGTTTTTGCAAAAAAAAAAAAAAAGAACCCTCAGCGTTTTTTAAATCACGCCAAATGGGGGAATCAATTGACCAATCACATTCAGCTTCATTTGTTTTGTCCAATAAGATTTTTTAATGTTTTTTTTATTTAATTTTATTACAAACATAATGCCTCACAATCCCCACATCCCCACTACACTCATTTTAGAAAACGCCCCATAATGCCCTATTGTTGAGTGAGCTGTCACATGTCGCAAAACGCCCAAAGATAGAATGTTAACCACTACACATGTTCTGAAAAGATATATATATGTAAATTGGTTTGACTTGGTAAAGGAGAAAGAAAGTTCCCCAAGAGGATATTGCACTTTTATGACATGATATATGTTCCCACTTGTCAGGCTATGTGTAGTCATAACCCCCCTTTGTGGGCGTTATGCGCGTGTGCGGGTGGGCGTTATGGAGCGTTATGCATTTAAGCCCGTAGTCATAAAGCCCCCGCCTAATCATTACTCAATTATTTAAAATAAAAACATTACAGTAACAAAATAAAATGCAGGGACCAAAGTGTAAAACTTTAAAACAAAAATAGGCTTCTTCTCCGGCCTTCTTCTCCGGCTTGTTCTCGGTCTTCAGGTCCGATTTGCAGGGACCAAAGTGTAAAATGCAGGGACCAAACATGTATAAACCAAAAACTTTAAACAATCATAACGCCGTTATGCATATCGCGCCAACCCCAAATTTTCGATTGATAGCGCCGGGTGTTTTGGTGTTGTGGGGGTTATGCCGGCGCCATGCAAGGGCATACCGCCCCACTACGTTCAACCTCAAAACAACACTCTTTTTTCAGCCGTGAAGATCAAAGAGGGTTCCCCACACTTTACTTTGCTCAAACTTGTTTCTACAACCCATGAATTGTTCATATCTATTTATGTCATACATTTGTTGTCACACCCCGACCACGTATAACATACAAAACGTGGCGGAAAACGTCGGGGAGTGTTGTAATAGAATTATTGTTTCACAACCATGGCATACAAAGTTATATTTTATTTATTAAACAAGAGTGTTACATTGTCTTAAACAGGAAACAAAGAGTTCATAACATAATTAAACTAGTCTATCTTCATTTTTATTCTCTAAGGCACAGGTCCGCCCTAGTGTCACGATCATCATCATACGCAAAAGCTCCTGAAAACACATGTGAAAATAGGTACGTCAGCATAAAAATGCCTGTGAGATACATAGGATTTGTGAAAATAGGATTCATGACTTACAAGTTTAGAAAAAGTTGTTTAACAAAAGTCAGTCATGAACCTTGTAAGTTGTTTTGTTTTGTAAATCATTCAGAAAGCAATGATATGTATAAATAAGAGAATAATGTAAGGTTAAATGAATAACCAAGAAAAATGAGTTTGTATAAGATAAGTTGTTTTGTAAATCAATGTCTTGTGAAAATAAGTTGTTTATGTAAAACGTAATATGCCAAATATTGAAATGATTTAAGTAACGCTACTACATGTAATATCATACAAACATTTATTTATAGGAAGTACCAGCGGCGTATCCACCATGCTTGTATCATTTTACACATGCCTCGTTACTCAAATCACTTACTCAAGCCAACCACCAATGTAAATTGTTTATGTATAAATGAATTGTCATGTGTTAATGTGTAAACCATATCGAAATGTCTATGTCCAATGTAAACCACTAAATGTGTATATCAATGTCAAAATGTTTGTGTTTAATGTAGATCATGTAATGTGTACCCAAAAATATCATGTATGGTAAGTGAAATATATCAACTAAACCATATGTGAAATGCACAAAAACAAGGTATTGAAGTAAAACATGGTTTAAATCAAAGTTATGTTTTGTGGAACAGATGCATGCTATACTGATATAAACATTTATGCGGTATTGTGAAAATGCATACATCCAAGCCTTGAGACTGTGGCGATAAACCTTTAAACAAATTAAAGGTTTATCTAAGTTATGTGTATCGAATTCGGTCATTCCTTCCAATCCAAACAAACCTAGGATTTCAGGAACGGGAGTTGTCAATTCCTATGGTACCACTACCTACTAACGAACGGCGTAGCTAATGTTAATGAATGTATTGTTCCATTTTAAACAACCCAAAATGTAAGCATGTGATGAAAAACAACTGTACCAAGTATGTAACAAGTGGACATACATAGTATATGACGTGAAACAAATGTACTAAGTATACACACAATGGGCATACATAGCATGAAATGTAATGTGAAACAATGTACTAAGTATGCACACAATGGACATACATAGCATGAAATGTAATGTGAAACAATGTACTAAGTATGCACACAATGGACATACATAGCATGAAATGTAATGTGAAAACAATGTACTAAGTATGCACACAATGGACATACATAGCATGAACACAATGAAATCATGTACTATAAGTGTACTAATGAACATAGCAAGTATATGATGTGAAAGCAGGAAAGCACGAAAGTAACAAGTAGGCACATGTGTTTGACCCCAAAACAGTTTGGAAAACAGTAAAATAGGGGTCTATGTACTCACTTGAGATTGCTCAGAAGTCCTAAGATAACCACCAAGCAATGCTAGAGATCACGGAATCAAACGGCACCTAATATAGGTAACTATGTTAATAAACCGGACCTATATCGGAGGATCGAATAGAATGAGGGCTCGTAAACCAAATGAGTATGGGAACTCATGTAGTATGGTTTAACAAAGCCTACATACTAAATGAAACCTAACCTAAGTGCTTACGACCCATCACGACCCGTTTAGGTAGCTTATGCTACTTTAACGTGTCGTTCGCGTAAAACGCGTTCGGACCGCCTAACTAGTCCTATGACAAGTAGAATATGCCTTAACATGCCTAATATTGTCGCCAAATCAGTTTAGATGTCAAAAGTTATGTCACATATGTTTATAATGAATTTTGGCATCAAAGGGGTATTTTGGTAATTTACCTAAGGCATATAAACTACCTATCATACAACTACTTAAACGTCGTGACCATAAGGTATAACCTCGGAAGGTTATTCCCTACCTACTATGGTCACCTAATGTATTTGGTCGGATCCTAATGATCGACCAAATGGGTCGGGTTCGAAGGTATAAGCGATTTATTAGATCGCTTACCCTTACGACCCTAGACAACGTGGTAATCAGTAGGCATAGTCACAAGGGACTATAACCATCGTGATTACAATCACGTTGCGAAGTTCAAACGAACTTCGCATTGACCATAAACTGGTCAACGCAGAAAGTCAAACAAAGTTTGACTTTCGGACTCGAAAAGCAATAAAAGAACGAAGGAATACTTATGAAGGGTCCCCGAATGCTAATCTTGATTCAAGTAGCTCAGGTATGAAACAATGGTTTCAACTTAGAGCTTCTCAAATCAGATTCTTGTGAGGAATGAGTGAGAATGTGGTGGGTATTTATAGATTTTGGTTCACCGTTAGGATCGTTTCTTGGATAACGTGATCGAATCTCATCCGTACAAGTGTTGGAATGTTGTGGTAACTCATTTTGCCCACCACAAGAGATTAACATGTGGCACTTGGCCTTTGGGGAGTGTTTAAATCTGGAAACAGGCTGTTAAAAACGATTTGCTGCATCTGGCCCCTGCTTGCGCACCGCAACACTCACATTGTTGAGGTGCGCAAGGACCTAGTTTGGCAGATTTACAGTTTTGGTCCCTGTTGTGTTATAAGGTCATTTCCGACGCGTTTAAGGCCCGTTAACCCCGTTTCAAAGCTCTAAAATGGATTTAAAGTATAGGGAACTTAAAATGTGCTCAAAAATATCTCGGATGTCGGTTCGTTTAGCCGTACGGTTGCGATGTTCGCTTAATTACGACGGAATGCGCATAAGCGCGAAAAACGATCCAAATGACGCGACGAATGGATTTTTCTCAAGCCAAACACTAAAATAAAATATTTTAGTGCTTACATAAATTTTTGGATGTCCGGATGTATTCAGAACGTAAGTTATGCGCGAAAGTGCAAACTTATGCACTTTTTGACACTTTTAGTCCCTGAATGGCCCAAAAGTTTATTTTAGCACACCGAACCCCTCAAAGCCTATTTCTAAGCTATGTAAAGGATATTTATGGTATGTTTAACTTATGGTCATGTTCCGGAATGTCTGTTATAGTTCAAATTGGCATACTTTCGTAGTTTGTCAAATTTAGCCCCTGAAGGCGAATTAACTTGTTTTTGCCATACCAAAGGCTTCAAAACTTATTTCTAAGTTATGTAAAGGTTATTTAAGGTATGTTAAGTATATGTTGATGTTCCGAAGTATTTTTCGCATTAAACTGATTACGTTTACGCACCAGTTTGCGTATAACTCTCCAGAAAGCGATGTAAAGTTTGAAATTGAACAAAAGTCAAAACATGAAAAATGTAAAACACAACCAAACAAACATTGGGATAAAATAACATTGTTTTATTGATAACTGAATTGTTTACAATGATTTCAGACACAGATGTTACAGTCTCCCCTACTTGTGGAAATTTCGTCCCGAAATTTATTTAGAGGAAACTCGTGGGAAAAGATGCGGATACTTCGCCTTCATTTGATCTTCGCATTCCCAAGTAAAATCGGGTCCACGTTTAGCTTCCCAACGAACTTTGACCAAAGGAATGCGCTTGCGTTTAAGCCACTTGACTTCACGTTCCATGATTTCCACTGGCTTCTCAACAAATTTCATTGTTTTGTCAACACGAATTTCGTCAAGCGGTATGTGGAGGTTCTCATCAGCTAAACACCTCTTGAGATTGGACACGTGAAAGGTTGGATGAACATTTCCAAGTTAAGGAGGTAACTCAAGTCTGTAGGCTACCTTGCCGATTCTTTCGACGATCTTGAATGGTCCAACGTATCTAGGTGCAAGTTTTCCTTTTTTCCAAATCTGATCACACCTTTCCAAGGTGAGACCTTAAGTAATACACGATCACCGACTTGAAATTCCAAGGGCTTGCGTTTTGGGTCCGCGTAACTCTTTTGACGACTTCTAGCTGTCTGAAGGTTATCAAGAACTTTCTTAACCTTATCTGTTGTCTCTAAAATGAGGGCACGTCCAGTAAGCTGAGCCTCGCCGATCTCATTCCAGCAGACTGGTGAACGACATTTTCGACCATAGAGAGCCTCGAAAGATGTGAATCCCAACTACCACCATTTTGATGCTGGTGTGATAACTGTTGTTGTAGGAGAATTCAATTAACGGAAGATGTGAATCCCAAGTACCACCAAAGTCGATCACACAAGCTCTAAGCATATCCTCCAGAGTCTGGATTGTTCTTTCAGATTGACCATCCGTTTGCGGATGATAAGCTGTGCTCAGGTTAAGTTGGGTCCCCATAGCAGATTGCATGGTTCTCCAAAAATGAGAAGTGAAACGAGCATCTCTGTCAGAAATGATGTTCAAAGGAACACCATGTCGAGCTACAATTTCATCCACATAGATTTTAGCAAGTTTTTCAGCAGGAAAATCCTCACGGATTGGCAAGAAATGCGCTGACTTAGTAAGACGATCAACAACTACCCAGATAGCATCATGACCCTTCTTTGTGCGCGGAAGTTTAGTAATGAGATCCATAGTAATATTTTCCCATTTCCAAACTGGTATCTCTGGTTGCACCAATAGACCAGAAGGACGCTGATGTTCAGCCTTAACCTTAAGACAAGTAAGGCATTTTGATACATATAAGGCAATGTATTTCTTCATACCAGGCCACCAATACCGAATACGAAGATCCTTATACATTTTATCTGAGCCAGGATGAACAGAATAACGAGACTTATGGGCTTCATCCATAAGCAAGGTGCGAAGGTTATCTTGGCTTGGGACCCACAAACGGTCCATGAAGTAATACAATCCATTGTCCTTCAGTTCCAGATCAGGTGTTATGTGATAGGGAAATTCCTTATCCATTAAACCTTGTGAAACACAAGATTGTTGAGCCTGAGAAATGCGTGCCTGGATATCGGATCGAGCTTGGATAACAGATTGAACATGAACACAATGAAGCTTAGTACGTTCCTTACGACTCAATGCATCGACTACGACATTCTCCTTACCAGGATGGTAGCGAATTTCGCAGTCATAGTCGTTTAGAAGCTCGACCCAACGTCGTTGCCTCATGTTGAGTTCTTTCTGATTGAAGATATGCTGAAGACTTTTGTGGTCCGTGAAAACCACACATTTTGTACCGTACAAATAGTGTCTCCAGATCTTTAGAGCGAAAACAACTACACCCAACTCAAGATCATGAGTGGTGTAGTTCTTCTCATGTATCTTTAACTGCCTCGATGCATATGCTATGACTTTGTTCCTTTGCATCAGAACACAACCAAGACCCAATTTAGATGCATCGCAATAAACGAAGAAATCATCATTGCCCTCAGGCAAAGTCAGAACAGGCGCGTCGCAAAGCTTCTGCTTCAAGTTTTGAAAAGCTTCATCTTGCTTGAATCCCCAATCAAAGGGCTTGTTCTTCTGAGTTAGAGCAGTTAGAGGAACTGCAATCTTTGAGAAGTTCTCAATGAAGCGGCGGTAATAACCCGCTAGACCAAGAAAAGAACGAACTTCAGTAGGAGTAGAAGGTGTATCCCAATCCTTAATCGCACTGATCTTGGAGGGATCTACATGAATACCTTGTTCATTGATAATATGTCCTAAAAATTGAACTTCTTTAAGCCAGAATTCACATTTGGAGAATTTGGCGAAAAGTTGCTCTTTCTTTAGGAGTTCCAAAGTAAGACGAAGATGTTGCTCGTGATCAGCTCGCGTCTTAGAATAAATCAAGATGTCGTCAATAAAAACAATGACGAACTGATCCAAATAAGGCTTGCAGACCCTATTCATTAAGTCCATGAAAACAGCAGGAGCATTAGTCAAACCGAATGGCATGACTGTGAACTCATAATGCCCATAACGAGTACGGAACGCTGTCTTGGGAATATCTTCTTCATGCACACGAAGTTGATGATATCCAGATCGCAGATCGATCTTCGAAAAATAAGAAGCGCCTTGTAACTGATCAAAGAGATCATCGATGC
>JARYGA010031453.1:0-48212 GCA_030545235.1 Helianthus tuberosus
ACACACACACCCACATCCATCCATTTTTCGGTTTTGATCTTCTCATTCCAAGAGCATACAAGTGTTAAGGATCTCACATAAGGAAGCTTGGTGCATTCGGAACGCGAAGGACCTCACTACATTGCTTTTATCCACTCATTTTGCGTCTAGATTCTTCCCTAGCCTCGAGCTAGTAGTAAGTTGCTTGAATCACACTCTCGAACTATCTTGAAGTGGTTAAAATGTTATGTAACGGCTAAAACTCGTAAACATACAAGTTGATACATAAAAGTCTACTAAAAATGCTAGTAATGGTTGTTAAAAGCTTGAATGTTGTGTAAATCTTGTAGTATTTGATTTGTGTGGTTATTTAGGCCCGATCTATGTTGGGGTAGCTCGGATCATCGTTTAACCCGGATTGGTCATGATCATGGATTATGGCATAAAGCTTGTTTAAGTGTAACAAGGGTTAAGTGATGGAACTCTGCCACACATCAAACTTGAACTTGTGTAAAAATGATTTTACTTACGAAATAGTGTTTAAAACTAGTAGATCTACGGATCTACAAGCGGTATTTTCAAAGGACCGAGTGTCGAAGAAACCATATTTTTCTAAAAATGGATTTTACATGAGCAAGAATGATTTTTAGAACACACAAGTGTGTAAACACTTGTGTAGCACTAAGTTTCGACAAAATAACTATCTTTGTAAAAATTTGATAAGAAGTTGTAAAGATGGAATTTCTTTAAAAACGGGGTTCTTACGAAACCGGATTGATTTATATAAAGATCCACTAAAAGTAATGGAATTTACTTTATATTCTTGGATAAAACGCAAGTTAATGTAATTTATGCGATATTCATATTTATTTACTAGCTTGTTGTTTTGGACATTGTTTTGATTGAATGAAAAAAAAATGTTGGTTTGATTTATGAAAGAAAATGATACGCTTAAAAGCGTGGCCACCTCCAGTTACAGGGGAAACTCTGGCGAAATTTTTCCAAAAACCGAACACTTAGAAATATTTTCACTATAAGTGTTAGAAATACTTTTCGACTTGTTTTCAAATTATAGATTTCGCCACGACTTTATTTACAAAACATCGGAGGTGGGATTTCACAAAATAAAACTTGGTAAATATATATTTAGTATATATTTTTCATAAAGTCACTTGATATGTGTTTATGATTATTTTGTGAAAATACTAGTATTACTTTTAGGGTAAAAATAATACTATCGAATGTTAATGGATCCAAAATAATACGAGCGCTTTCACGATAAATATATAAGTTACGCCGGTAATTATTTGATTGCTTACTTGGTGACTAATGTGCTTATCTGATTGGCTAGTGGGACTAGGAAGAGCAGTCTGGGAGGCTGGGAGGCTAGTGGGACTAGGAGAATTATTTGATTGCTTACTTGGTGACTAATGTGCTTATCTGATTGTATGACTGATTATTTGTGCACATTTGTGTTTATGTTACAGACACATGGACTCGACCGGCACTGATGATTCAGACACCACAGGCCCTAGACCTATAGTATCAGATGACCTAGAGTCTTCAGAGCGCAAGGTTCACACATCCGACATCACTAGCACAGACGAGGATGACTTTCAGCCCTTTGCGTTACCTGATGGTGCTGATGAGCTCGCTGATGGCCCTTTGGCCGGGGACCTACCACTTGTAGAGATCCCTGCTCCCATACCACTTGCATCATATCCTGCTTACGATTTACTTCCCGACGTCGATCTGTTTGATGACGAGCCCTTAGAGGATGAGGTTCAGGGCGAGGCCCTTCTTGCTGCTGGAGATCTTTTGTTGATCGCAGATGCTCCCGCTGAGGAGTCACCTGCTCACTCTCCGGTCCCAGACTCTTTCGAGTCTGTGGCCTCCGCACCTTCACACACTCAGAGTGCGCAACACTTTTCTCACGGTTCAGATCCAGATAGAGCATCCTCTGTTGCCCCTGCTTCTAGCTTTGCTTTCGACCACGATGTTGAGGAGGACTCCGATCCTGTCTTTCCCCCAGGATTCGACCCAGATGAGGATATAGAGTTTATACCCATGGATCAGCCTATGGAGGATCCGGTCGACCCAGTTGACCCAGTTGATCCCATCGACCCTGAGTTTGATTTTGAGATGGCCTTTGATGATCCTAAGCAGCCACTGGACCCTGCTCCTGACCCAATGCTTGAGCATGACCCTGCTCATGCTGGCATGCCTATTGATCCTGTGATTGCTGACCTACCCATTGATGATCACCCTGCTGATGCACCACTACTGGAGGGTGACCATGTTATTGCTGCTGATCATGTTGATCCCCCACTTATCGCTGATGTACCTGCTGACCCTCTTGTTGTACCCCACCTTGACCCTATGCCTGTGCAGATTGATCGAGCACTTTTTGATGCACAGATTGACCCACGAGATGAGCACGCCCAGCATGGGTGGATTCCTGCTGATGACGAGGTCCCACCTATTCCCCCTCAGATCACTGATACCCGTCACATTGATGCCTCCTTTTCATTTCCTCGGTTTACACCTCCAGCGCGACCTGGAGAGGGTTCTTCGGCTCACCCTTTTGGACATGTACCGGTATCTATCCCTACTATACCACCGTCTGCTACTTTTCCCCCTGTTTCTCCATTTCATGTGACACCTTTTGATCCAGCCAGCGAGCCGTTTCTCTGGACATCACCTTCTGTTATGCTACCGACCGACCCCTACCATTCTTTCCATATGGGGTATTCTATTGAGGACGTTCTGATGTCGTTTGTTGTCCAGCAGGAGGCGCTCACACGGCGTATTCAGGAGCTCGAGAGAGTTCAGCCACCGCCGTGCCAGTGTCAGGGTCAGACCCACCCTGTTTCTTCGTAGCACTCTCGACCATTGTTACCTGACTATGCTGCACGCCTTTTGACACTTGAGCAGCAGGTTGCTTCTTGGTTGCGTACCCAGAGAGCCATGGAGGAGGACTGGCTCCAGTTGCGTCGTTTGTTCTACACTCACTTTCCCCCTCCTCCACCGCCATCTGTGTAGGGCTCTTCAGTACCGTATGGGTAGACGTTGGTGAGAAGAAGACGAATGCTTTAGACTGCACAGCATTTTTGGAGACTACATTTTGATTCTGACTTTTGTTGATCATGTATATGGAATGTATTGACACTGATTTGATATAGTTTTTGGACTAGGGTGATGTAGCCCTTAGTCGACTGATGTTGTGTGATTGATGTTTGTGACATGGGATGTTGTGTGATTGATATGATTATAACATGAGATGTTATGTGCTATTACTATCATAATAACGCGTATGTATTATAACATGGGATCTTTATTATGGCCTGACCGACGTAAACCCATCTTTTAGAAGATGCCGCCGAGACGTCAAACGTCGATGCCTACCAATGAGGCAGAACTCCAACAAGTCATCGCTGCCGCTATCGCGCAATACGCCGCCTCGCAAGGAGGACCCAGCGGAAGCAGCTCAAACAACAATGGCAACAACAATCCACCTCATGGTAATACTATGTCATTTAGACATACCATGACCTAATTGGATATCTATAGCAAAGATGCTAATGCCGTTCACATGTTACAATGTGTGTGCAGGGTGCACCTACAAGCGGTTTCTAGACTGCAAACCGGTCAACTTTGATGGCACAGGAGGTGCTGTCGCCTTTGTTCGTTGGGCTGAGAAAACTGAATCTGTTCTTCGCATGAGCAAATGCACACTAGATCAGCAAGTCACCTATATCTCGGGGCTATTCTTGGATAGAGCCCTCTCTTGGTGGAATTTGCAAGTACAGACACTTGGTGAAGCTGCTGCCTACGCGCTAACCTGGACCGAACTGAAGGAACTTATGCGCAAAACGTACTGCTCTCGCGCGGAAATCCAAAGATTGGAAACTGAGTTCTGGCATTTTAAAATGGAAGGTCCAAAGATCGCAGAATACGTTCAGAGGTTCCATGACTTATCGCATGTGGTACCCTACATGGTCACTCCGGAGTTCAAGCGGATTGAACGTTTCATTTGGGGATTAGCTCCTCAAATCATAAGCATGGTGACCTCATCCAAGCCTGCGACAATTACTGAGGCAATTGATCTGAGCGTGGCTCTCACAGAGGAGGCTATTCGCCTGAACAAGTTCGATGATGCTGAGCCTAAGAAGAAAGAGACTCACGTCGAGTCATCAGGAGGTAACAAACGGAAGTTCTCGAACTTCAAGCAGGGTGCCAGTGTGGTGGTTAAGAAAGGAGGATCAGGCACGCCAGCTCAGGTTACAGCTGGTAGTGGAAAGAAAGGAAAAGGATATATGGGCACCCAGCCCAAGTGTAATACCTGCCAACGCCACCATTCTGGCCATTGTAGTGTGAAAGTATGCGAAGTATGTGGAAAGCCGGGCCACTTGAAGGACACTTGTTGGGCCACTGCTGGCCAGGGAGGCCAGGGAGGATTCGGAAACAGAAATAACAACCGGGGTGGGAATGGAAATCGCCCACAAGGAAACAATGGAAGTAATGGGAATCGAGGCAACAATGCTAATCAAGCGGGCGCCGTGAATCGTAACCAGAGGAATAATCAAGCTGGTGGAAACGGGCGGAGACCCGGATGCTTCAACTGTGGTGATCTTGGGCATTACAAGAGGAACTGCCCAGAGTTAAACCAAGCCCGTGGAAGAGTGTTTAATATTGAAGAGAGGGAGGCGCGCCAGGATCCCAATGTTGTCACTGGTACGTGTAACACCTGTGCCTCCACGGCCATCAAACAAATACCAAACCAATGAAATATTATATTTCATACTTGGGATTTGTAAAAATATGTGTATCATTTGCACATATCAATTCTTGTTCAATTTCAAACTCTAAATCGCTTTCTGGAAGGTTATACGCGCACTGATGCGTAAATATAACCAGTTTAATGCAACAAACACTCCGGAATAGTGACATAGGCTTAGCATACCTTAAATAACCTTTACATAACTTAGAAATAAGTTTTGGAAGGTTTGGTATGCCGAAAACAAGCTAATTCGCTTACAGGGACTAAACTTGACAAACTGCGAAAGTATGCCAATTTGAACTGTAACGGACATTCCGGAACATGACCATAAGTTAAACACACCTTAAATATCCTTTACATAGCTTAGAAATAGGCTTTGAGGGGTTCGGTGTGCTAAAATAAACTTTTGGGTCATTCAGGGACTAAAAGTGTCAAAAAGTGCACAAGTTTGCACTTTCGCGCATAACTTACGTTCTGAATACATCCGGACATCCAAAAATTTATTTAAGCATGACTATATTATGCTTTAGTGTTTGGCTTGCCAAAAATCCATTCGTTGCGTCATTTGGATCGTTTTTCGCGCTTATGCGCATTCCGTCGTAATTAAGCGAACATCGCGTTCGTACGACCAAACGAACCATCATCCGGCATATTTTTGAGTATGTTTCATGTCCACAATGTTTAGACATCATTTTAGGGCCTTAAAGTTGGCTTTACGGGCCTTAGAAGTGTCGGAAATGGCATAAACACATAACAGGGACCAAAACTGTCATTTCTGAACGATGTTTGCTTATACATCGAATCTAGTCCTTCCCACTTGTTGCACATGGTTTTGGGAATCTATGGGCTGGTATTTTGGGCACATGGTATTACAATACCATGGGTGCTAGTGTATGGCCAAGATTGAAGCACTTTTTCCAAGAAACGATCCTAACGGTTCGGGAAATCCTATAAATACCCCACCCCCCATGCTTCAAAATTACAAGAACTTTGATTTGAGAAACTCTAAGTTGAAACTATTGTTTCATACCTGAGATTTTTGAATCGAAGTTAGCATTCGGGGACCCTTCGTAAGTATTCTTTCGTTCTTTTATTGCTTTTCGAGTCTTTCGAGTCTGAAAGTCAAACTTTGTTTGACTTTCTACATTGACCAGTTATGGTCAATGCGAAGTTCGTTTGAACTTCGCAACGTGAGTGTAATCACGTTGGTTATAGTCCCTTGGGACTATGCCTACTGATTACCACGTTGTCTAGGGTCGTAGGGTAAGCGATCTAATAAATCGCTTATACCTTCGAACCCGACCCAGTTTGGTCGATCATTAAGATCCGACCAAATACATTAGGTGACCATAGTAGGTAGGGAATAACCTCCCGAGGTTATACCCTATGGTCGCTTCGTTTGAATAGTTGTATGATAGGTAGTTTATATGCCTTAGGTAAATTACCAGAATACCCTTTTCATGTATAATTGGTAATTAAGCTTATGTAACCTAAACTTTTGTACATAACTGATTATACAACATAATTAAACACGTTTAGGCATATAAATACTTGTCATAGGACTAGTTAGACGTCCCGAACGCGTTTCACGCGAACGACGCGTTAAAGTAGCATAAGCTACCTTAATGGGTCGCGATGGGTCGAAAGCACTTAGGTTTGGTTTCATTGTAGTATGTAGGCCTTGTTAAACCATATCATATGAGTTCCAATACTCATTTGGTTTACCAAGCCTCATCCTATCCGATCTCCCGATTTAAGTCCAGTTTATTTATATAGTTCTAGATTGTCGACTGATTCCGTGCTCTCTCTAGCTTTGTTTGGTTGTTGTTCAAGACCTCTAAGCATTCTCAGGCGAGTACATTATTCCCCTATTTTACTGCTTTCAATTGTTTTGGGGTGACTCATATGTGCTAAATGTTTTCGATGTTATAACGATGGTTTCAAAAACGATTAAGACGATTTATACAAAACTAATAACGATTTCATAAAGTGAACAAACTTGTTGGTTGTAGTTACATAACAAATGACATTCATTAGCAATGATCAAGCCGACCAGTATTAGGTTATGGTACCATAGGATCTGACAAATCCCGTTAGTTACTACACCCGTAGTTATGTGTGGGTGTTGTGGGTAGCGACTGAATCTGTAATTGTTAATTTACTCTTTGGTAAGGGTTTATTAATGCGAGATGTTAATCTATCCTTTGGTAAGGGTTTATTAATGCGAATTATTAATCTATCCTTTGGTAAGGGTTTATTAATGCGAGTCAAGAAGGTTTGAATGTTATTAGCGAGACGACCATTTAAGTAGTTTCACGACCTAAAACGAATTTAACGATTGGGTAAACGATTGGTTTTCACACGATGTTTTAACGATTGGCTTCAAAGCGATATACGGTTGGGTTTTGGTTACATATTACATGATTTACATTGGGCATGAACATTACTTTGGTGGTTTGGTTTGATTAAGTGATTAAGTAACAATGCGTGTGGAATATGATACAAGCATGGTGGATACGCCGCTGGTACTTCCTATATATAAGTGTTTGTATGGTATTACATATTGTAGCGTTATTTGAATCATTTCAGCTCGAGACATAGAACATTTTATACAAGTAACATACTTTTCACAAGACATTTATTTACAAACAACTTATCTTATATAAACTCATTTTACATGGTTATTCATTTAATCATGCATTATTCTCTTATTATACATATCACCTGAACTTATTATTTTTCAAATGATTTACAAAGACAAAGCAAATTACAAGGTTCATGACTAAACATTTTCTTAAAACAGAAGTCATGAATCTTATTTTCACAAAACCTATGTACTCGCCAGCATTTCTTTGCTGACCTCGTTTTCACATATGTTTCAGGTATTGTTGAATGATATCGATTGATAAGATGCATGCTCACATAGGACTGGACAAGGCCTTAGTGACTCAATAACAATGATAGACTATGTTTAATTTGTGTATTTAGATTTCCAGACGATGTAATTATTCAATGTTTAATAAAACGAAACACTTTTTGGTATCCATGGTTATGAAACATTAATTCTGTTGCAACACGCCCCGATGTTTCCGCCGCGATTTGTTGTTTTACGCGGTCGGGGTGTGACAGTACGTTCCCTGTAAACCAACGCTATGCATCCGTTTTATTTGATACTGGTGCCGATTATAGTTTCGTATCGTTAGAATTTAAGAATATGCTTGGTTTAACCGCTAGTAAGTTAGATATTCCCTACTCAATCGAATTGGCCAATGGAAAGTTAGTAGAAGCAAATGAAGTTGTCAGAGGCTGTGTGATCAAATTGGGAGAGCGTGAGTTTGCTCTGGATCTACTACCAGTCCAGTTGGGAAGCTTCGACATGGTGGTAGGAATGGATTGGTTATCAGGCAACAAGGCTGAGATAGTTTGTCACGAAAAGGTTGTTCGTATCCCAACCGAAGAGGGTGAAACAATTGTGGTTCATGGTGAAAAGCGTGATACGCCGTTAAGAATTATCAGCTGCCTGAAAGCGCGAAAGTGTTTGCAGAAAGGATGTGCTGCCTTCCTGGCACACATCGTAGACAAGAAAGCTGCAGAACCGAAGATCGAAGACATCCCTGTCGTGAAGGAATATCCAGAAGTCTTCCCAGAGGACTTGCCTGGACTGCCACCTCAGAGGCAAGTAGAGTTTCACATCGATTTAGTTCCAGGTGCCGCGCCTGTGGCTAAGGCACCTTATAGACTTGCCCCGTCTGAGATGCAAGAATTGTCGACACAACTTCAAGAGTTATTAGACAAGGGATTTATCCGACCAAGCTTCTCGCCTTGGGGAGCTCCGGTCCTATTTGTCAAGAAGAAGGACGGTAGTTTTCGTATGTGCATCGACTACAGAGAATTGAACAAGCTAACGATCAAGAATAGATACCCTCTGCCAAGGATTGATGATCTGTTTGACCAACTGCAAGGCTCAAGCTTTTATTCAAAGATCGATCTTCGATCTGGATACCATCAGTTAAGGATACAAGAGGAGAGTATCCCAAAGACAGCCTTCAGGACTCGTTATGGGCACTACGAGTTCCTTGTTATGCCGTTTGGATTGACAAACGCACCTGCGGTCTTTAAGGACTTGATGAATAGAGTTTGCAAGCCGTACTTGGACAAGTTCGTGATTGTGTTTATCGACGACATCTTGATTTATTCAAGAACAAAGGCTGAGCATGAGCAACACCTAAGAGCTATTTTGGAGTTGCTGAAGAAGGAACAGTTGTATGCCAAGTTCTCTAAGTGCGAGTTTTGGCTACGTGAAGTACAATTTCTTGGACACGTGGTGAACGGAGATGGAATCCATGTGGATCCAACCAAGATCGAAGCGATCAAGAATTGGGAAACGCCAAAGACGCCAACCGAAATTCGGCAATTCTTAGGTTTGGCTGGTTACTACCGAAGATTCATTGAGAATTTTTCAAAAATTGCTCAACCATTGACGCTCCTCACGCAGAAAGATAAGAAGTTTGATTGGGGAATCAAACAGGAAGAAGCATTCCAGATATTGAAGGATAAGCTCTGCAATGCGCCAATCTTAGCACTACCAGAAGGTACAGATGATTTCGTGGTATACTGTGACGCCTCACGTCAAGGATTGGGTTGTGTGTTGATGCAACGCCAAAAGGTTATTGCTTACGCATCGCGTCAATTGAAAGTACATGAAAAGAACTATACCACACATGATTTGGAACTTGGCGCAGTGGTTTTTGCATTAAAGATCTGGAGACACTACCTTTATGGTACGAAATATACAATCTTCACAGATCACAAGAGCCTACAACACATATTCAATCAGAAGGAGCTGAATATGAGGCAGAGACGATGGGTTGAGTTGTTGAATGATTACGACTGCGAGATAAAGTACCACCCAGGGAAGGCAAATGTGGTCGCCGATGCCCTAAGTCGAAAGGAGAGGATCAAGCCCATAAGGGTTAGGGCTTTAGAAATGATTATCCAAACCGATCTTTCCGTGCGCATTCGTGCCGCACAGAAAGAAGCTCTTAAGGAAAGAAATCTTGAAGAAGAATATCTCCGTGGGATGGAGAAGCTTTTGGTGCCAAACGAGGAAGGAACGTTATGTTTTGAGAAAAGGATTTGGGTTCCTCTGTTTGGTGGTTTAAGGAAAGTTATTTTTGACGAAGCTCACAAATCGCGGTACTCTATCCATCCAGGAGCGGATAAGATGTACCAAGATCTCAAGGATTACTATTGGTGGCCTAGGATGAAAGGCGATGTTGCTGTTTATGTGAGCAAGTGTCTAACGTGTGCTAAGGTGAAAGCGGAATACCAGAAGCCTTCAGGACTTCTGCAACAACCTGAGATTCCCAAGTGGAAATGGGAACAAATATCAATGGATTTTATTACAAAGTTGCCAAGAACGCCAAGAGGTCATGACACTATCTGGGTGATAGTTGACCGCCTAACAAAGTCCGCACACTTTCTGCCAATCAAAGAGAAGGATAACACTAGCAAATTGGCTGAAATTTACATGAGAGAGATCGTCGCACGTCATGGAGTGCCTCTCTCGATCATCTCTGATAGAGACGGAAGGTTTGTGTCAAGGATTTGGCAATCCTTCCAAGAAGCTTTTGGCTCACAATTAAATCTGAGCACTGCGTTTCATCCGCAAACTGACGGTCAAAGCGAGCGAACGATTCAGACGTTAGAAGATATGCTGAGAGCATTTGTAATGGATTTGGGCGGTAGCTGGGATAAGCATTTGCCTTTGGTCAAATTTTCATACAACAACAGCTACCACACCAGTATTGGAGTCGCGCCATTTGAAGCCCTTTACGGACGCAAGTGCCGATCACCCCTATGCTGGGCTGACGCAGGTGATAGGCAGCTTGTTGGTCCCGAAATCGTCCAAGAGACGACAGACAAGATTGCGCAGATTCGAAAACGCATCGAAGCAGCTCGCCACAGACAGAAAGCCTATGCAGATCCAAACCGGAAACATTTGGAATTCCAAGTTGGAGATATGGTTTTATTGAAAGTTTCACCCTGGAAGGGTGTGGCACGCTTCGGAAAGCGTGGGAAGTTAAATCCGCGTTACATTGGCCCTTTCAGAATTTTGGAAAGAATAGGGCTAGTAGCATACAAGCTGGACTTACCTGCCGAGCTAAATGGAGTTCACGATACCTTTCATGTATCCAACCTGAAGAAAAGTCCGACTCAAGATACCATTGCCATTCCCACCGACGAGATTCATGTTGACGACACGCTCCATTTCGTTGAAGAACCGGTTGAGGTTACGGATTGGAAAGTAAACAAGACCCGCCGGAGCAGTGTCAAGCTCGTCAAAGTTCGTTGGAATGCCAGACATGGTCCTGAATACACCTGGGAGCGTGAGGACCAGATGAAAGAGAAATACCCCCACTTATTTCCTAAGAACCCTGCATCTATAAGCAGAACTTAAAATTTCGGGACGAAATTTTTCTAACGGGGGGAGAATGTGACAACCCTCACTAAACCAGGTATCCGTACGACTTAATTAATAATTAATTAATTACTGCTTAATTACTGTGCTTGCTTGAACTTGTGGATAAACTGCTACTTGAATACTGATACATGTACTTACTTGCATCATACTTTACTTGCTGTCACTCCATGTTTTGCTTACAGCACCTTTGTGACAACCTTGATGCACCAAAAGCACAGTAGCACAATGAACGGATAACCTATTAAACGTGCTGTCATAACTAGCACCAGGCAGGTACTGCCTCTAAGGCCTGTAAGAGCCTGAGATAGTTTGCTACACTAGTGGTGAGTGTAGGGATATAAGGGTTGTAGAACTGCGTCACTAGGAATAAATTACAGTGACCGGATGTGCCTAAAACGTACTCTAAGTACAAAATTCAGCATTAAGCTACTTAATAAAGTGCCAAAACATGAGAAAAATATTACTAGACACTTTCCAAAGTGTCAGGAATAAGTTGTGTCACTAAAAATAATAATAACGACACTTTAAAGCTTTGTTAAGCACTTTAACGGATCTCTATCCAACCAAACAACCGGACTTTACCCGGAACATAAAAATATTGTCATCAACACTGTTTTTTCTTTTTCTGAGCCAGTTAGGGTCCCTGACTACCCTAACACCCGTCATAACACATAGCACACTAATAACCGAGTTAACCTTCACACTTAACTAACTAATGTCTAACTATTTAGTTGGAATTGAACCAAGACCCCCCCCCCCCTCAACCAAACCGTCCCCAAGGGGGGACACCCCTTGTACTTTGATGATTAATTTAATCATCCTTGTTTCATATCAAGATAACATAGAGACCCTTGGTTAATGACCATACTAATTGTCTATAAGATCAAGGCATAACACAACATAACCTTTCTCACCACAACTCACAAACACACACACTCTCTCCCTCTCTTTGGCTCTCGGCCGAACACACACACCCACATCCATCCATTTTTCGGTTTTGATCTTCTCATTCCAAGAGCATACAAGTGTTAAGGATCTCACATAAGGAAGCTTGGTGCATTCGGAACGCGAAGGACCTCACTACATTGCTTTTATCCACTCATTTTGCGTCTAGATTCTTCCCTAGCCTCGAGCTAGTAGTAAGTTGCTTGAATCACACTCTCGAACTATCTTGAAGTGGTTAAAATGTTATGTAACGGCTAAAACTCGTAAACATACAAGTTGATACATAAAAGTCTACTAAAAATGCTAGTAATGGTGGTTAAAAGCTTGAATGTTGTGTAAATCTTGTAGTATTTGATTTGTGTGGTTATTTAGGCCCGATCTATGTTGGGGTAGCTCGGATCATCGTTTAACCCGGATTGGTCATGATCATGGATTATGGCATAAAGCTTGTTTAAGTGTAACAAGGGTTAAGTGATGGAACTCTGCCACACATCAAACTTGAACTTGTGTAAAAATGATTTTACTTACGAAATAGTGTTTAAAACTAGTAGATCTACGGATCTAAAAATGGATTTTACATGAGCAAGAATGATTTTTAGAACACACAAGTGTGTAAACACTTGTGTAGCACTAAGTTTCGACAAAATAACTATCTTTGTAAAAATTTGATAAGAAGTTGTAAAGATGGAATTTCTTTAAAAACGGGGTTCTTACGAAACCGGATTGATTTATATAAAGATCCACTAAAAGTAATGGAATTTACTTTATATTCTTGGATAAAACGCAAGTTCATGTAATTTATGCGATATACATATTTATTTACTAGCTTGTTGTTTTGGACATTGTTTTGATTGAATGAAAAAAAAATGTTGGTTTGATTTATGAAAGAAAATGATACGCTTAAAAGCGTGGCCACCTCCAGTTACAGGGGAAACTCTGGCGAAATTTTTCCAAAAACCGAACACTTAGAAATATTTTCACTTTAAGTGTTAGAAATACTTTTCGACTTGTTTTCAAATTATAGATTTCGCCACGACTTTATTTACAAAACATCGGAGGTGGGATTTCACAAAATAAAACTTGGTAAATATATATTTAGTATATATTTTTCATAAAGTCACTTGATATGTGTTTATGATTATTTTGTGAAAATACTAGTATTACTTTTAGGGTAAAAATAATACTATCGAATGTTAATGGATCCAAAATAATACGAGCGCTTTCACGATAAATATATAAGTTACACCGGTAATTATTATTACCACTCGATCGTTAAAACGTAACTTACGCATTGTAAGAAAATATGACTTAACGCGTATCTTTGTCAAGGTATTATTTTGGGAAAATTTATGTAATAGAAAATATAATATTTTTGAGAAGAATATTTATATTTGGGATTAGAAATAAAATATATTTTAAGTGAGACTTAATAACATATTTCGAAATTATACGAACACACATGTATTAAATCCCCCATCCTTGGGAAGGAAAATGATTACCAAGTATTTACTAAATGTAAACACGAAATAGTTGTCTAACTATTTCCCAAAAACTTAAACCATAAAGCTAAGGCACGGCCGTCCGTCTAATAGAATTAGTACGTATAGGTCGTCACACAGCTGCTTGATCAGGAGACATACTTGGTAGAGACGCACCACTGTGAGTTCATGTCCCCCTTTTCTCTTAACTGTTTTCAGTTTTCTAAACTGCGGGGGTGAAATACATGTTACTATGATTACAAGTACTTTATACATGGTATGGTTAGCTTAAGGAGGGTTACTACTTAGATCATGTGAGTGGGTAGGCGGGAACTGGAGGCCATTAATCCTCATTGTAGGACCGAGGGACGTAAGCGGTAGATCTATCTGGGTGTAGCGAGCCCAACTCCAGGTCCAACAGTACGGACCTCGGGGTGACTTTGTGCCCAACGCAAAATCCGCTAGGTTTGAGTCTTCCTACTTGCACTTCACACATATCAATGGCCTTGCAAACCATTGGTGATCTCTTTTTCCTTATTTGCTACATACCAGGATTTTTATATATACAAAGGTTTATTTACTCACTACACATGAACTCGCTCAACATTATTGTTGATTTTTCAACATACATGTATTTCAGGGAATTAAAGGATCTGGCGCGGTATGACACGTTTTCCCGCTGCACTAGTTACGAGGTCATCCGGGTTTGGGGAATGTGACTCTTTCCTGGACAAGTCACAGTCCTTAAACTGTGTTTATGTCATGTTGATGTTTGTGTTTGTTGAACAATGACGTTAGGGTGTGTTTCCGTTGAGACAATGTTGTTGTATTTGTTTTTTAAAACTTAATTAAATGGATGATCTTGCATGGTTTTATTTCATATAGCTTTGTTATGGTTAAGCTATGGTATTAAGAAGTCACACCAAATTAACCACGCTTCCGCAAAGCCAGGGTGTGACAATTGAGCACATCATGGCCTTCAAAAGATACAAGGGTGACAAAGCTCAATATAAAGAATGGACAATGGGTGAGCTCAAGGAAGAGTTAGAAAGAATTGAGAAAATGAACAAAGATAAAGTTAAACATACTTCTCCTGTTTGGGCAAATTACAAAAAGAATGTGCCTGATAAAGTGTTAAAGCTGAAGAGGAATGAAAGAGGAACTGATCACTGCTGATTTTGGGTCTAGGAATCAAGTGACAAGGTGGAAAGAAGAAAAGGTGATTGCTTCTTATCAAAGGCTGGAAGAATTAAGAAAGAAAAACCCAAACATTCCACAAAAACCTGTTTATCCTGATGAAGAGGTTTCAACAAGACCACCAAAGCTGCCAGTCAGGAAATCTACTGCTCCACCTGGTGCCTTCATTTATCAAAGAAGAAGATAAAAACAGATGGAAGTAGAAACACCAGAGGATGTAGCTGCTAGTGATGATATTATAAAATCAGTCATTAAGCAGATGATGGCTGAAAATGCTGAACTTGCTCAAGCTCAAAGCACTGCTCAGCCAGTCATCACAAGGCCACCTTCACCAAACTCATCTTCAATAAAGCCTCTCCCAAGAAACCCACTGGACTCAAAAGTACTAAAGTGGAAATCTGACAAACAGACCCACGTATTAACCCTGATCAAGTCCAATGGTGATGTGAAGAAAATATCAAGGGAACAAGCACTGGGCCTGGGTGTTGAAGATCTGCAAGATCTACTTGATCTTCCACTGTTTAGGGATGAGGATGACACAGACTCCTTGGACTTTGAATTGCAATTTAATGGACAAGTTAGGGAGCTGTTGATGAGACAATAAAGTTCCACAATAATGAAGAGTTTTGGCATCATCTGTTCCAGGGGGAGATTGTTGGGATTGAACCCTACAAGAGGAACAGTTGATTAAAGCCAAAACTAGATCAGAGCAGTGGATCCAAAATAAGCAGTGGATGCATATAAGTCTCTCCCCTTGAAAGTGATTCTAACATCTGATGGTCTCTATCCACTATCCGTATACAAGTGCTGCTCTACAAACAACTGCTGATCATGTTAAAGACTAATGAAGACTGAAGACCTGTTCATTAATCTACTGTTATGGATCAAGCACTGCTGATGATACAAGTACTGCTGGAGTCACAACAGTGGAAGGAAGAAGCAGTAGTTTAGTCTTTCCTTTGTAATGTATTGTTATCAGTAGTTAGCTAAACAGTGTTTGTATTAGATCAGTAGTTAGAGTTTGTTAGGAGGTTAGATGTCACTTTCATGGTGACGTCAGCCAAGATGCTTCAGTGGTTTGCTCGTGCCTATAAATAGAACAGTACCCTGTACTGTTCTATTGGCTCTTTCACCACTTGTCTTCCTGCACGAACAATTCACTGTGAGCTCAGGCTGAGGGGGAGTTTGTATTACATGCATGCAAAGTTGTAATCAGTGATTGAAATAAATTTAATCATTCGGTTCAATGTTCAAACATGTGTGTTGAAAGCATTTCTCCTGTTTGATTGTGTGCAAAGTTTATTTCCATTTATTTCCGCTGGAATTACTTGCTCATCTTCATTAATCTCTAAACAAAAACACAATAAAAAAGAAACTCAGATCCTGACATTTATGGTAGTATTATTTTAATAAATTATGTAATGATCATTTGTTGAATAATAATAACATTTTTTTTTATTTTCATAGTTTTCTATGTGAAAATGAGGTTTTCTGTTGATGAAGGTTGGGTTATGGAGGTAAGTGTGACTTCTCATGTTTTTCATATTACAAGCAACATATATGTTTATTTTCATTATTATATGTTTAAACATCGAATTTGTTAAAAATTCTAAACATGAAATACACTTGAAAAGTCAAGCCTGTATTTTTATGTATATATAGACACGATTATAATTATAATCTTTCTATTTTTATAAATATATATTTATGTTAAATTATCTGAGTGACTTATACACTTTCTTTATTTATCCAAATATTACTTTTATTTTTTTTTATTTTAATTTGACATTCTGTATCTAAAAATATGATCTTAGCAAGTTTCATATAAATACATGTTCATTTGTTCTTCATTCATTATTATATTCCAAAGAATAACTTTTCTTTTGGTTGAGTAACTGTTTGAGAGGTAAGCTATGGAAGACGAAGGTGAAATTACTTTTTTGAATGATATTGACGCTCTTAGTAAAAACTACACTATCAAAGTGAAGATTATTAGTTTGTGGAGAAAGAAGATGAAAGGTAATGAAAGAGAGACATATCGTATCGATATGATACTAATGGATGAGATGGTAAATTCTTTAACTATTTCTTTTCCATCTTGGTTGTTTGTATGTGATTTAAAGCTCATGGTAACAGTTCTTTTGCATGTTATTATTTATTTATTCACAGGGTACCAAGATCCAAGCTTCTTGCTTACATAGGTTGTTTTCAAGGTTTGAGAGACATCTTAATGTTGATGAATGCCTTATTATAAAAAAGCCATCTCTTGCTGCGAACACTGCATCTTTCAAGATTGTTCCTAACAATCAGAAGCTATCTTTTTATTACCATACATTTGTGGAAAGGTGCAGTAAATGGGAAGGTCCACAGTTCGTTTTCGATTTTGTTGATTTCAAGGATGTTGTTTCACAGAGATACAAGGAGGGTACAACAATAGGTATTATTGTTAATTTTTACAAAATATTGATACCACAAGATTTATTTCACATTTGTCTTATTACTTTGTGTGTAGTTATATATTAACATGTTTTATGTTTTCATGTTAGATTTCATTGGTTACGTGGTTGTTTGTTATAAGATTGAGGACACTAACAAAAATATGGTACTTAAGGAAAACGCCTAAATCTTAAGCTTCAAGATCTCGAGTAATATATTTTTACAATATTTTTCTCTTTTTATTTAATTGTTTTTACGTAATTATGTTAATCTTAAATTAGTTTCTTATATTATTTTTTAGAGACGTTGAGGTTGATTTAACTCTTTGGGATGATTATGCTAAGGACTTGTGTTCTTACATGGTTAGTAAAGATCGTGAACCGCATGTTGTCATTGCTGTTCATTTTGGTGCTGTTAAGACCTACAAAGGTATCTTATTAATTCTACGATTTACTTTATACAATTAATAATATATATATACATGTTATATGTTACTTTTTGTAAAACCAATTTTTCATTTTTTTATATATGATGTATGGTTTATTTATGTTACTTAATAATAGGTAAATGGGGGATTTCTAACATTTTGAGGGTTCACGGCTTTTCATTAACAACAATTTTGATCAGATGCTAACATTCAAGGAAAAGTGAGGAAAATTATTTATTTTAATTTTTGTAATTGCATCAACTAAATTTTTTCTTTGTATTTTGTTGTTCATTTCACATTATGATTTCTTCAATTAATTTTTTTTAGGTTTGTTGCAAAACTTGCTTCTTCAGTGTCAAGTAGCCATGTTGGGCCGTATGTTATATGTTCTGTTGAAGATGAATTTCTGAACAGTGATGTTTTTTCACCAATTGCTTATCTTGGCTCAATCATATAGGTTCTTTAAAACATTTTATATTTTAACTACTAACAGAATCTTAATACGCATTCATTTCTTTAACTATTTAAACAACCCAAAAAAGTTGTTATTGTTGGAACCATTGTAGCAATTTTTTCTGATAAGATGTGATATTATGATGGGTGTAACTATTGTAAGTCCAAAGTTGAGCAAAAGTTTGAAACTTACGATAAGGAGGATGTTACAAGTGATGTTAGAGATGAGAAGGTGTACCAATGTTCCAACAAGGATTGTCAAGGAAAATATGTTTTCCTGATGTCGAGGTAAATAACTGTTATTCATAGTTCTGTTGTTGTTGATTCAACAACTAACATTTTCTGTATTATCGGGTTTGTCTTTGTTTGTTAACTATGTAAATACGCTTTTAAGGTTTAAAATACCAATTCGGGCTCAAGATTCAACCGGTACGGTGACACTTACATTGTTTGATCATGAGGTGTTGAAGTTCGTTGGGAAATCTGCAAAGGAACTTATACAAATTCAGGACGAGGTAAATATAATTGTATGTTACAGTTAGTTAAATTATTATTTTTACATATATTAACTGACCACACATGAGATATTGTCAATATAGATATTCAAGATAAATGAGGTACCCATAGCATATCCTGTTGAGTTTGAGACATTGCTTAACCAAAAGTGTGCTTTCGTTATTAGAGTAACAGACTTTAATATTACAAATGCTGTTGAGAATTATGGTATATCAGTTGTTACCAATGATGCTGATATCTTGGATCAGCTAAACAAAAAATGGAAAATTGATCAAATAAGGGATTGTTATATTAAATGTTTTTCACTTTTTTATTCCTTTAAATGATCCTTATAGAAATTTATTTTGATTTCCATTTTTTACAGCTTGATGCCTCTGATTCATTTGCTATGAGTCAGTCTGATTTCCAAGATGCTGGAGGTGAAAGTGCAAAGGTTTGACCTTTAAAAACTATAATGATATAGAATTAAAAATGCTTTGGTTTTCATTTTTGTTTTTTTTATAAAGGATGGTGTTTCTTACACTGGTGATAACTCTACACCTGTTTCTAAGGATTCTGTTGCTGACTTAAATCAATCATCAGCCGATTTGAAGCATAACCTTGGTGATGACTGGGATCGTCGACAAGTAAACCTCGCATAAGTGGTGGTAGCATTTGTTCTGATGAAGATGTTTCCAAGAATTGATAAACAAACTAAGTGAATGTTACAATAAGAAACATTTGGTTTGTTGTTTGTCTGTTTGCTTTGAGTTTTTTTTTGGTGGTGCTTCAAAACATTTATATGGTTTCCGTATGTAATATGACATCTTTAGTTATCTATTGTGTCGTTTGGTTGGAAATGATGTTTACTTATGTTTCTTTTTGAATTGGATTACATTATTTATTTACTAATCTAATCATATGATTTAGATTAAAACCAAAATAAAAATTTAATATTAATCTTACCCTTAGTTTATTTAGCATGAAAGTAACACTAATCTTTTATTTTAAATTCTTTGTATAAATAAGTTACAATATTAAATTTAGTTTATCCAACATCATGATTATACAAATTCGATTGTTTTATTGATTGATTTCTAAAATTTCGCACCATTTCTAAATTTAACATCCTTTCTATAATTAAGGTCATCAATTTCATTGTAGTTGATTTATAAGGATTTCTATTATTTATTCCTTAAATATAATATGTCTATACATACAAAAAAAATACACACTTCTTCATTTCATCTTCAAGTTTCTTTGAATCTTGATTCAGAATTCTCCAACGTTGTCATATTTTTTCCATCACTCTTTAAATTTCCAGTAAGTTCTCATGTGTTGTACTATCATTTTTACGTATTCTGATGTTTGCTACTGATGATAAACCTATGTTACTTTTAAATACTTTTTAGAAGATAAAAGTTTTGGTTCTATAATTATAACCGTCTGTTGTAATGTTTCATTTTAGCTTTCTGCTGGTGTTTAGAAAATGGATAACAGGTTCAAACAACTATATTCATCTTTTACCGAACTTCCAATGAATGTCGTAGTTAATGACTGTAAGTGTGCTTCTTTATTTTGTTATATCATATGTTATTTATAAAAAAAATTCAAGACACTAATGAATTTCTTTTTTCCCAAAATCTTCCAGATTTCAGACGTTGGTTATCTTACGTTATGAAAGGTAATTCAATGTTGTTCTCAATTTTACATGTATTATTACGTTCTAAAACTGAATCCATATTGGTTTTTAATTTTTTGTTACTCCTTAGTTGACCTCTTTAATTATTTTTGAATTGCAGCTGACGAGGCCAGGCATAGAAGAAAGTTAAGAAAACTATATCTTGATAATAAGATATCAAAATGTACTACACAAGTTCATCCTTATTTTCTCAAAGGTGAGTTCTTTATCATTCTTTTTACGTATATACATACTTAATTTTCTTACTCAAATTATAAGTATAGTACTACAAAGTTTGTTATAAAAAAATTAATTTTATAGTAGTCTTATCATTGGTAGTGTTTCATTTTTCTTATGTCATATTTTCTTGCTTTAACCATTTTAACATTGCAGTTGCCGAGGAAAAAAAACAGGCTTAGATTAAGAAAACTCTATCTTGATAGTAAGTGTCGCAACCCCCAGCCCATATCTCTTGGGAACGGGCAGCCGCGAGCTCAGATTCCGTGGTATCAGTGGTTTTGTCATTTTGGCAGTGAAATTTACATCAGTATCGTAGTTAGGAAATATTTTATCAGAGTAAAATACCACATTTTTATAATAATAAACACATGGGTAAAACCCAAGTTTCCATTACAAACATGTTTATAGGGATAAACCCTATTTTATTTAAATAAAACATCTTCTTTATTTAGGCAACTTTTATAGCCACATTTTCCAAGCCTTCAGTGCTGTCCAGCTGGCTTCTATTTGGCTTTCACATTTTGTTACCTGAAACGCATTTAAAAACATTTGTCAGTGGGAATTACTGGTGAGTGAATCCCAGTTTAATGAAAACAGGTTTTTATCATTGTACAGTATTGAGGGCGATCTCGCAATTATATTTGTTTCCAATTCTTACTTTAATTACCACCCACGGTACTGTCAACCCGACTTGTGGTCATGTTACTACTCACAATGTAGTAACAATCTTTGTATACAAAACCCCAACATACCGACGATAATTGTAGAATTACAAATACTCAATCACTGTTAATTATAATGTAAAACAATTGAGGTTTTGTAAAAACAGTTTATAAAAAGATTTACAAAAAGCAGATTACTCACATTGCTTCTTTAGGTAATTTTCATGTGATTCTCCTGGTTATAGTCTATAAATTTAAACAATGCACACGCGTTAGTATAATAACCCAATATTTACATTAGTTATACCCTCCCCGAGACAGAACTCCAACGACTACGTTGGGCAGAACCTCGACAGCCGTTACGGAGCACTAGATCAATCGGGCAGCGTATCTAATACGTAGCCAGGGGTTATGATACTTACAATGAGGCATAACTTCGCTATTTTAGTGGGTGTAATGCCCGGGGATTATAATTTCTATCAGAGAGAGAGAGAGAGAGAGTTAAAATTTTCTGAATGACTTCGACTGAATGCCGATGCCCTCATTTTCTAGGGTTGTTCGGCCACTTCCTTGTGGCCCGCGAAGAACACCCAAGGGGCTTTCACGCCCCGCGATGTAGGCACAGTAGGGCCTAGCTTGGCCGGGTCATGGGGTAGGTTCTACGGATGATGAGACACGTGGCGGCACCGGAGGTGTCTTGGTGGCCTAGCTTGCCGCGGCCCGCGACTGAGGTAACTAGGGGCGTCGCGCCCCGTGAGCGCCTCTGAAGTTTTGTTTTTACTTAATTTTTTGTAAAATTAAAGGTATTCGGGACCGGTTTTCGTATACGGGGTGTATTTTAAGGCGTATAGGGATCTTATAAATATTTTAGGAGTGTCGGAAATAATTTAGGAGGGTTGTTATATCCTCCCCACCTTGTTTTAGAACTCGTCCTCGAGGTCTACTGGAACAGGTGTGGATATTTCATCTGCATTTCAGATTCAAGCTCCCATGTGTACTCTGGTCCTCTCTTGGAATCCCATTGTCACACCCCGACCACGTAGAACATACAAAACGTGGCGGAAACGTCGGGGAGTGTTGTAACATAATTAATCATTTCAAATCCATGGCAATTAAAGTTTCGTTTTATTTATCAAACATGTGAGTTTACATTGTTTAAACAAGAAACAAAGAGTACATAACATAAAGTAACTAGTTCTTGTCTCGTTTTAAGTCACTAAGGCACAGGTCCGCCTAAGTATGTCTTGATAAGTCCTATGCTTCATCTCCTGAAAACACATGTGAAAATAGGTACGTCAGCATAAAAATGCCTGTGAGATACATAGGTTTTGTGAAAACAGAATTCATGACTTATGTTTGAGAAAATGTTTAGTCATGAACCTTGTAATTTGCTTTGTCTTGTAAATCATTTGAAAAACGATAAGATCAGATGATTTGTATAAATACGATAATAATGTATGGTTAAATGAATAACCATATTAAATGAGTTTGTATAAGATAAGTTGTTTGTAAATCAATGTCTTGTGAAAAGTATGTTATTTGTATAAAATGTTCTATGTCTCAAACTGAAATGATTCAAATAACGCTACGATATGTAATACCATACAAACACTTATATATAGGAAGTACCAGCGGCGTATCCACCACGCTTGTATCATATTACACACGCCTCGTTACTTAATCACTTACTCAAACAAAATTACCAACAATGTAAGATGTCTATGTTTAAACCAATTGCCAAATGTATTGAATAATATGTCAAAATGCTTATGTCAAGATGTAAATCATGTAATGTGTATATAAATGTCAAAATGTAAGCATGTGATGAATAACAAATGTACTAAGTATGATGAACAATGCAACGATTGGACATACATAGCATGTGAACTGTACTAAGTATGAACAATAGACATAAATAGCATGAAATGTAATGTAAAACAATGTACTAGGTATGCACACAATGGTCATACATAGCATAAACACAATGAAATCATGTACTATAATTGTACTAATAAACATAGCAAGTATATGATGTGAAAACAGGAAAGCATGAAAGTAACAAGTAGGCACATGTGTTTCACCCCAAAACAGTTTGGAAAACAGTAAAAGAGGGGTCTATGTACTCACTTGAGATTGCTTAGTAGTCCTTGAGTAACAACCAAACAATGCTAGAGATCGCGGATATCAAACGGCACCTAATATAGGTAACTATGTTAATAAACCAGACCTAAATCGGAGGATTTAGATAGAATGAGGGTTTGTAAACCAAACGAGTATAGAGACTCGTGTCATATGGTTTAACAAAGCCTACATACTAAATTAAACCTAACCTAAGTGCTTACAACCCATTACGACCCGTTTAGGTAGCTTATGCTACTTTAACGCGTCGTTCGCGTGAAACGCGTTCGGACCGCCTAACTAGTCCTATGACAAGTGTTATATGCCTAAACACGTTACATAATCAGTTATGTGACAAAAGTTTAGGTTACATATGCTTAATTACCAATTATACATGAAAAGGGTATTCTGGTAATTTACCTAAGGCATATAAACTACCTATCATACAACTACTTAAACGTAGCGACCATAAGGTATAACCTCGGAAGGTTATTCCCTACCTACTATGGTCACCTAATGTATTTGGTCGTGTAACACCTGTGCCACTCCAACCATCAAACAAATGCCAAACCAATGAAATATAGTATTTCATACTTGGGATTTGTAAAAATATGTGTATCGTTTACACATATCAATTCTTGTTTGATTTCAAGCTTTAAATCGCTTTCTGGAGGGTTATACGCGCTCTGATGAGTAGATATAACCAGTTTAAACCAACGAACACTCCGGAATAGTGAAATAGGCTTAACATACCTTAAATAACCTTTACATAACTTAGATATAAGTTTTGAAAGGTTTGGTGTGGTGAAATCAAAGTTTAATCGCTTACAGGGACTAAAGTTGACAAACTGCGAAAGTATGCCAATTTGAACTGTAACAGACCTTCCGGAACATGACCATAAGTTAAACATACCATAAATATCCTTTACATAGCTTAGAAATAGGCTTTGAGGTGTTCGGTATGCTAAAATAAACTTTTGTGTCATTCAGGGACTAAAAGTGTCAAAAAGTGCACAAGTTTGCATTTTCGCGCATAACTTACGTTCTGAATACATCTGGACATCCAAAAATTTATGTAAGCATGACTACATTATATTTTATTGATCGCCTTAAGAAAAATCCATTCGTCGCGTCATTTGGTTCGTTTTTCGCGCTTATGCGCATTCCGTCGTAATTAAGCGAACATCGCGTTCGTACGACCAAACGAACCATCATCCGGCATATTTTTTAGTATGTTTTGAGTTCCCTATACTTTAACTTCATTTTAGAGCCTTGAAATGAGGTTAACGGGGTTCAAACGCATCGAAAAAGGCCTTAAACACGTGCAGGGACCATTCCTGCCACTTTTGAAACTTTTCTGAAACTGGGGGGTCAGTGGCGTAGCGCGACTGCCTAGGCCCTCACCGTCGCGCTACGCGACTGCCTAGTCTGGGGCAGAAACATGCAGAAAACTCATTTTTCGCATTTTCGGGACCGGATTCGATGTATCGACAGCTGTTTACAGTTGTTATCCACTCCCAAATCCCTTGCCAAGTGTTGATTCCCTATGGTTAGTGGCAATTTAGGCACCATAACATTCCGACACTTGTACGGACATGATTAAGGCACGATTTTCGACAAACGATCCTAACGGTTCGGGTATTCCTATAAATACCCAACCCACACAACATCAAAACCCACTAGAATTCTGATTTTGAGAGCTCTAAGTTGAAACCATTGTTTCATACCTGAGTTCTTGGATCGGGATTAGCATTCGGGGACCCTTCGTAAGTATTCTTTCGTTCTTTTCCTTATATTACTGCTTTTCGAGTCAGAAAGTCAAACTTTGTTTGACTTTCAGCGTTGACCAGTAATGGTCAATGCGAAGTTCGTTTGAACTTCGCAACGTGATTGTAATCACGATGGTCATAGTCCCTTGGGACTATGCCTACTGATTACCACGTTGTCTAGGGTCGTAGGGTAAGCGATCTAATAAATCGCTTATACCTCGAACCCGACCCAGTTTGGTCGATCATTAGGATCTGACCAAACACTTTAGGTGACCATAGTAGGTAGGGAATAACCTTCCGAGGTTATACCCTATGGTCACATCGTTTAAGTAGTTGTATGATAGGTAGTTTATATGCCTTAGGTAAATTACCAGAATACCCTTTTCATGTATAATTGGTAATTAAGCATATGTAACCTAAATCTTTGTCACATAACTGATTATGTAATATGTTTAGGCATATAACACTTGTCATAGGGCTAGTTAGGCGGTCCGAACGCGTTTCACGCGAACGACGCGTTAAAGTAGCATAAGCTACCTAAACGGGTCGTAATGGGTCGTAGACACTTAGGTTAAGTTTCATTTAGTATGTAGGCTTTGATTAACCATATCACATGAGTTCCTACACTCATTTGGTTTACAAACCCTCATGCTACCCAGTCTTCCGATTTAGGTCCGGTTTATTAATGTAGTTACCTATATTAGGTGCCGTTTGATATTCCGCGATCTCTAGCATTGTTTGGTTGTTACTCAAGGACTTCTGAGCAATCTCAAGTGAGTACATAGACCCCTCTTTTACTGTTTTCCAAACTGTTTTGGGGTGGAACACATGTGCCTACTTGTTACTTTCATGCTTTCCTGTT
The DNA here is from genome assembly GCA_030545235.1 of Helianthus tuberosus. Classification (NCBI taxonomy): domain Eukaryota; kingdom Viridiplantae; phylum Streptophyta; class Magnoliopsida; order Asterales; family Asteraceae; genus Helianthus; species Helianthus tuberosus. The sequence continues at coordinate 26,007 of JARYGA010031453.1, forward strand.
TTCACATCATATACATGCTATGTTCGTTAGTACATTATAGTACATGATTTCATTACTTTTCATGCTAGGTGTGCCCATTGTGTGCATTACTTAGTACATTGTTTTACATTACTTTTCATGCTAGGTGTGCCCATTGTGTGCATTACTTAGTACATTGTTTTACATTACATTTTGTTGCATATGCTCATCCAGTATATGAACACATTATATTATATCTGTGAACCGTTGTACTTGTGAACCGTTTGTATCTGTGAACCGTTGTATCTGTGAACCGTTGTATCTGTGAACCGTTGTACCTGTGAACCGTTTGTATCTGTGAACCGTTGTATCTGTGAACCGTTGTATCTGTGAACCGTTGTACCTGTGAACCGTTTGTATCTGTGAACCGTTGTATCTGTGAACCGTTTGTATCTGTGAACCGTTGTATCTGTGAACCGTTTGTATCTGTGAACCGTGTGAACCGTCTTTAACCATACATAAACATTTCTACAACTGTTAAACATTACTTTGGTGTTTTGGTTTGATTAAGTGATTAAGTAACGATGCGTGTGTAATATGATACAAGCATGGTGGATACGCCGCTGGTACTTCCTATATATAAGTGTTTGTATGGTATTACATATCGTAGCGTTATTTGAATCATTTCAGTTTGATACATATAACATTTTATTCAAATAACATACTTTTCGCAAGACATTGTTTTACAAACAACTTATCTTATACAAACTCAGTTTACATGGTTATTCATTTAACCATACATTATTCACTTATTTATACATATCATCTGAACTCATTGTTTTTCAAATGATTTACAAAACAAAGCAAATTACAAGGTTCATGACTAAACATTTTCTCAAACATAAGTCATGAAACCTATTTTCACAAAACCTATGTATCTCACAGGCATTTTTATGCTGACGTACCTATTTTCACATGTGTTTTTCAGGAGCTGTTGCATAAGATGGTCAAGATACATATAGGCAGACTTGGGCCTTAGTGACAATAAAAGATGCAAGACTAGTTAATTATGTTGTATTTCTTTGATTGTTAAGACATTGTTACACCTTTAATCAATAAAACGAAACTTCAATTGCCATGGATTTGAAACAATTAATTCTGTTACAACACTCCCCGATGTTTCCGCCACGATTTGTATGTTCTACGTGGTCGGGGTGTGACAGAAAAGATGGTATCAGAGCCAATGGTTATAGGGAATTAGGTTATTAGTAATGCTTTAACCTAGTCTATAACCTTCTTAGGACCCTAACGCGAGTTTACTTGCGTTTAGTCATAAAACAATACCGTCACCTATCCTTAGGCGACGACCACAACAAGAACATAAATTTCAAAACCGCTTTGAAAACCAATCATCTGTTCTAGGATGATTGATTACTAGGTTTTGAACCCTCTATTGTAAGGTTTTGAACCCTCTGTTATACGGTTTTGAACCCCTTTGAGTTTTCAAAACTCTCGTCAAGGTTTTGGGTTTTTAATAATGTGAACACGTGCAAACTGGAAGGGTGAATGCCTGTATTCTGGGTTTTCTGTCTAGGCAAGCACTTCGTATACATCTCATCAGACGCGAGACCAGTTGTGCTTACCTGGGAATTCTTGGGATGAGTGTTCACTTATAGGCGAGCATGTCTTCGCGATACATTATATTGACCCGCTTACTTTGATTAGTCACTCTCTCATTTGTTTGCCTTTGGTAACAAACAAATGGTCACAATCTACATGCCTTGTCATTTCCTTTTGACTATCTTTCGCTTGTTTCCTCCTATGCCTTTCGTTATCTTCAAGATGCTTCTTCATCGCAACAACAATGTCCGAACCAGGTGCTGCAATTACCCAGCGAATAGGCGTCGTACTCCAGAGGACCGTTGACTTAGCTATCACCATGACTCGCCTCAGGGGTGAAGCTGAATAAGGGAACTGCTCCTTGGTGCAATCAATGCCATCGTCATTATTCAAATCAAATACCTTGTTTCAAATGTACCCACTGTGGACGATGGAGACATTTGGTTAACATATGCCGCTTTGCAATCCAAAGCAAAGCTGCTACAAATCCTGCTGCTGCTCAACCTTCAAACTCTGCTTCATATGTCGCTTGGCATATTTGGCACCTCAACCTCATGAACTTTCTACCTTGTGTATCGACGTAAGCACGCCTAGTGCAAAGTGTCGGAACACTCTCGTTACACAAAATTCCAAAATCCATGTAGGATCTTTCTATCCTCATAATTAGATCCTTGTGGATGGGTATCATTCATCGGAATCCTTAATTGAATTCCTTGTATGATTCAATACGTACATCACAATTCAATAAGGACAAAGCCGAATTCCTATTAAGATTTTCCTATCTTCATAGATAGATTCTTGAAATGATTAAAGTGCCAAATGAAATCCACGAATTGGATTCCTGGTGTGCTTTAAGTATCCGCGTCCAAAGATAACAAATTAATAACCAAGTTAAACAACTATGTGATTATGTGCTTATGTGTTTCTTTTTATGTTTTTGTGTAATCCAAGTTTTTGTTATCCAAATCCTCGAAGAATCTTCCATATCTTTGTATAAGGAATTCGTAGTAGGATATCCAAAGGTACTATATTAAATCCTCAATGGGCTTTTACGTGATAGTAAAGATCCTTGGATTATATTGTACTATTCCATAATTAGACCCCTGAGTGGTCTAGGTAAACAGATTGATCCAAAAATCTGGTTAGGAATATCATGTGATGATATAGCTGAAAGGACTCCTTGGTGGTCTAATTAAAAGGATCCTTTGTTGATCTAATTAAAAGGACCCTATGGTAGTCTAGTCACACTCATCACAGGTTTGATTATCCTCCCCACAAACATTTCAAGACAAGTTGTGCGGACTATGCAAGGAATTGCATAATTATGGATGCATACATAATTATGAAATTCAGTGCACGGGAACCACAACGAGTTTTGTCATGTGTCTAGAGTTCGTTCCGTTCATTTTTGTTTCTGAAGATGTAAAATGACTATTCTGTTCATTTTTGTTTCTGAAGATGTAAAATGACTTACTCTGTTCATTTTTGTTTCTGAAGATGTAAAATGACTATTCCGTTCATTTTTGTTTCTGAAGATGTAAAATGACTTACTCTGTTCATTTTTGTTTCTGAAGATGTAAAATGACTATTCTGTTCATTTTTGTTTCTGAAGATGTAAAATGACTTACTCTGTTCATTTTTGTTTCTGAAGATGTAAAATGACTATTCCGTTCATTTTTGTTTCTGAAGATGTAAAATGACTATTCCGTTCATTTTTGTTTCTGAAGATGTAAAATGACTATTCCGTTCATTTTTGGTTTCTGAAGGAATGGTGAAAAATGACTCTTGTCGTTCATTTTTGGTTTCTGAAGGAATGGTGAAAAAATGACTCTTGTCGTTCATTTTTGGTTTCTGAAGGAATGGTGAAAAATGACTCTTGTCGTTCATTTTTGGTTTCTGAAGGAATGGTGAAAAATGACTCTTGTCGTTCCTTTTTGGTTTCTGAAGGAATGGTGAAAAATGACTCTTGTCGTTCATTTTTGGTTTCTGAAGGAATGGTGAAAAATGACTCTTGTCGTTCATTTTTGGTTTCTGAAGGAATGGTGAAAAATGACTCTTGTCGTTCATTTTTGGTTTCTGAAGGAATGATGAAAAATGACTCTTGTCGTTCATTTTTGGTTTCTGAAGAAATGGTGAAAAATGACTCCTTTCGTTCATTTTTGTTTCTGAAGAAATGGTGAAAATGACTCCTTTCGTTCAATTTCGTTTCTGAAGAATGCCTGTTGAAAATAACTCCGTTCATTTTTTTCAATTCTGAAAAATGTCCGTTAAATAGAAATAACAGGATTATGCCTTGCTTATCTTTGATGGTTACTTCACATAAAGTCACAGATAGACTCCTACGAATTAATTTCGGGACGAAATTTCCTAAAGTAGGGGAGACTGTAACACCTGTGCCACTCCAACCATCAAACAAATGCCAAACCAATGAAATATAGTATTTCATACTTGGGATTTGTAAAAATATGTGTATCGTTTACACATATCAATTCTTGTTCGATTTCAAGCTTTAAATCGCTTTCTGGAGGGTTATACGCGCTCTGATGAGTAGATATAACCAGTTTAAACCAACGAACACTCCGGAATAGTGAAATAGGCTTAACATACCTTAAATAACCTTTACATAACTTAGATATAAGTTTTGAAAGGTTTGGTGTGGTGAAATCAAAGTTTAATCGCTTACAGGGACTAAAGTTGACAAACTGCGAAAGTATGCCAATTTGAACTGTAACAGACCTTCCGGAACATGACCATAAGTTAAACATACCATAAATATCCTTTACATAGCTTAGAAATAGGCTTTGAGGTGTTCGGTATGCTAAAATAAACTTTTGTGTCATTCAGGGACTAAAAGTGTCAAAAAGTGCACAAGTTTGCATTTTCGCGCATAACTTACGTTCTGAATACATCTGGACATCCAAAAATTTATGTAAGCATGACTACATTATATTTTATTGATCGCCTTAAGAAAAATCCATTCGTCGCATCATTTGGTTCGTTTTTCGCGCTTATGCGCATTCCGTCGTAATTAAGCGAACATCGCGTTCGTACGACCAAACGAACCATCATCCGGCATATTTTTTAGTATGTTTTGAGTTCCCTATACTTTAACTTCATTTTAGAGCCTTGAAATGAGGTTAACGGGGTTCAAACGCATCGAAAAAGGCCTTAAACACGTGCAGGGACCATTCCTGCCACTTTTGAAACTTTTCTGAAACTGGGGGGTCAGTGGCGTAGCGCGACTGCCTAGGCCCTCACCGTCGCGCTACGCGACTGCCTAGTCTGGGGCAGAAACATGCAGAAAACTCATTTTTCGCATTTTCGGGACCGGATTCGATGTATCGACAGCTGTTTACAGTTGTTATCCACTCCCAAATCCCTTGCCAAGTGTTGATTCCCTATGGTTAGTGGCAATTTAGGCACCATAACATTCCGACACTTGTACGGACATGATTAAGGCACGATTTTCGACAAACGATCCTAACGGTTCGGGTATTCCTATAAATACCCAACCCACACAACATCAAAACCCACTAGAATTCTGATTTTGAGAGCTCTAAGTTGAAACCATTGTTTCATACCTGAGTTCTTGGATCGGGATTAGCATTCGGGGACCCTTCGTAAGTATTCTTTCGTTCTTTTCCTTATATTACTGCTTTTCGAGTCAGAAAGTCAAACTTTGTTTGACTTTCAGCGTTGACCAGTAATGGTCAATGCGAAGTTCGTTTGAACTTCGCAACGTGATTGTAATCACGATGGTCATAGTCCCTTGGGACTATGCCTACTGATTACCACGTTGTCTAGGGTCGTAGGGTAAGCGATCTAATAAATCGCTTATACCTCGAACCCGACCCAGTTTGGTCGATCATTAGGATCCGACCAAACACTTTAGGTGACCATAGTAGGTAGGGAATAACCTTCCGAGGTTATACCCTATGGTCACATCGTTTAAGTAGTTGTATGATAGGTAGTTTATATGCCTTATGTAAATTACCAGAATACCCTTTTCATGTATAATTGGTAATTAAGCATATGTAACCTAAATCTTTGTCACATAACTGATTATGTAATATGTTTAGGCATATAACACTTGTCATAGGGCTAGTTAGGCGGTCCGAACGCGTTTCACGCGAACGACGCGTTAAAGTAGCATAAGCTACCTAAACGGGTCGTAATGGGTCGTAGACACTTAGGTTAAGTTTCATTTAGTATGTAGGCTTTGATTAACCATATCACATGAGTTCCTACACTCATTTGGTTTACAAGCCCTCATGCTACCCAGTCTTCCGATTTAGGTCCGGTTTATTAATGTAGTTACCTATATTAGGTGCCGTTTGATATTCCGCGATCTCTAGCATTGTTTGGTTGTTACTCAAGGACTTCTGAGCAATCTCAAGTGAGTACATAGACCCCTCTTTTACTGTTTTCCAAACTGTTTTGGGGTGGAACACATGTGCCTACTTGTTACTTTCATGCTTTCCTGTTTTCACATCATATACATGCTATGTTCGTTAGTACATTATAGTACATGATTTCATTACTTTTCATGCTAGGTGTGCCCATTGTGTGCATTACTTAGTACATTGTTTTACATTACTTTTCATGCTAGGTGTGCCCATTGTGTGCATTACTTAGTACATTGTTTTACATTACATTTTGTTGCATATGCTCATCCAGTATATGAACACATTATATTATATCTGTGAACCGTTGTACCTGTGAACCGTTTGTATCTGTGAACCGTTGTATCTGTGAACCGTTGTATCTGTGAACCGTTGTACCTGTGAACCGTTTGTATCTGTGAACCGTTGTATCTGTGAACTGTTGTATCTGTGAACCGTTGTACCTGTGAACCGTTTGTATCTGTGAACCGTTGTATCTGTGAACCGTTTGTATCTGTGAACCGTTGTATCTGTGAACCGTTTGTATCTGTGAACCGTGTGTATCTATGAACCGTGTGAACCGTCTTTGACCATACATAAACATTTCTACAACTGTTAAACATTACTTTGGTGTTTTGGTTTGATTAAGTGATTAAGTAACGATGCGTGTGTAATATGATACAAGCATGGTGGATACGCCGCTGGTACTTCCTATATATAAGTGTTTGTATGGTATTACATATCGTAGCGTTATTTGAATCATTTCAGTTTGATACATATAACATTTTATTCAAATAACATACTTTTCGCAAGACATTGTTTTACAAACAACTTATCTTATACAAACTCAGTTTACATGGTTATTCATTTAACCATACATTATTCACTTATTTATACATATCATCTGAACTCATTGTTTTTCAAATGATTTACAAAACAAAGCAAATTACAAGGTTCATGACTAAACATTTTCTCAAACATAAGTCATGAAACCTATTTTCACAAAACCTATGTATCTCACAGGCATTTTTATGCTGACGTACCTATTTTCACATGTGTTTTTCAGGAGCTGTTGCATAAGATGGTCAAGATACATATAGGCAGACTTGGGCCTTAGTAACAATAAAAGATGCAAGACTAGTTAATTATGTTGTATTTCTTTGATTGTTAAGACATTGTTACACCTTTAATCAATAAAACGAAACTTCAATTGCCATGGATTTGAAACAATTAATTCTGTTACAACACTCCCCGATGTTTCCGCCACGATTTATATGTTCTACGTGGTCGGGGTGTGACAGGTCGGATCCTAATGACCGACCAAATGGGTCGGGTTCGAAGGTATAAGCGATTTATTAGATCGCTTACCCTACGACCCTAGACAACGTGGTAATCAGTAGGCATAGTCCCAAGGGACTATAACCAACGTGATTACACTCACGTTGCGAAGTTCAAACGAACTTCGCATTGACCATAAACTGGTCAATGCAGAAAGTCAAACAAATTCTGACTTTCAGACTCGAAAGACTTGAAAAGCAATAAAAGAACGAAAGAATACTTACAAAGGGTCCCCGAATGCTAATCTCGATTCAAGAATCTCAGGTATGAAACAATGGTTTCAACTTAGAGTTTCTCAAATCAAAATTCTAGTGATTTAAGCAATGGGAGGCATGGGGTATATATAGTTTTCGGTCCACCGTTAAGATCGTTTCATGGAAACCGTGCTTTAATCGCATCCGTACAAGTGTCGGAACCTTATGGTAGCTAAAAAAAATGATCCTTATCAGCTGACTAAGCATGTGTGAGTCTGTGGTTGTGGATTAAACAGCTGGATCTGCTGTTAAATGCAGTTAATCTGGTCCAGAAGGCGGACGCGGCCCGCTTCAGGATGCACATAAACTCAGGCGGGCCGCCTAGCCATGTCAGATCAGAACAAAGTTTCAGAAATGACAGTTTCAGTCCTTGCACGTGTTTAAGCCCATTTCCGGCACTTCTAAGGCCCGTAAAGCCAACTTTAAGGCCCTAAAATGATGCCTAAACATTGTGGACATGAAACATGCTCAAAAATATGTTGGATGCTGGTTCGTTTGGTCGTACGAACGCGATGTTCGCTTAATTACGACGGAATGCGCACAAGCGCGAAAAACGATCCAAAATGCGCGACGAATGGATTTTTCTTATGCCAAACACTAAAATAAAATATTATAGTGCTTACATAAATTTTTGGATCTCCGGATGTATTCAGAACGTAAGTTATGCGCGAAAATGCAAACTTGTGCACTTTTTGGCACTTTTAGTCCCTGAATGACCCAAAAGTTTATTTTAGCACACCGAACCCCTCAAAGCCTATTTCTAAGCTATGTAAAGGATATTTATGGTGTGTTTAACTTATGGTCATGTTTCGGAATGTCTGTTACAGTTCAAATTGGCATACTTTCGCAGTTTGTCAACTTTAGTCCCTGTAAGCGATTTAACTTGATTTTGCAATACCAAAGCCTTCAAAACTTATTTCTAAGTTATGTAAAGGTTATTTAAGGTATGTTAAACCTATTTCACTATTCCGGAGTGTTCGTTGCATTAAACTGGTTATATTTACGCATCAGTGCGCGTATAACCTTCCAGAAAGCGATTTAGAGCTTGAAATCGAACAAGAATTGATATGTGTAAACGATACACATATTTTTACAAATCCCAAGTATGAAATACAATATTTCATTGGTTTGGCATTTGTTTGATGGTCGCAGTGACACAGGTGTCACAGTCTCCCCTACTTTAGGAAATTTCGTCCCGAAATTTATTCGTAGGAGTCTATTTGTGACTTTGTGACTAATAACCACCAGAGATATGTAAGGCATAATCCTGTAATTTCTCTTTAACGGACATTTTTCAGAAAGGAAAAATGAACAGAGTTATTTTCAACAGGCATTCTTTAGAAAATGGAACATGAAGGAATAAACAAGGATATTCATTTCCCTCGATGGATATTCTTCAGCAACGAAAATGAACGGAAATGAGTTAACGAAAATGAACGAAACGAGTCATTTTCCACGATTTCTTTAGAAACGAAAATGAACGGAACGAGTCATTTTCCACGATTTCTTCAGGAACGAAAATGAACAGAATGAGTCATTTTCCACAACATCTTCAGAAACAAAAATGAGCATGGTTAACTCCAGATACATGACAAAACTTGTTGCGGTTTCTGTGCACTGAATTCCATAATTATGTATGCATCCATAATTACGTAATTCCTTGCATAGTCCGCACAGTTTGTCTTGAAATGTTTTAGGGGAGGAAAATCAAACCTGTGATGAGTGTGACTAGACTACCATAGGGTCCTTTTAATTAGATCGACAATTGATCCTTTTAATTAGGCCACCAAGGAGTCCTTTCAGCTATCTCATCACATGATATTCCTAACCAGATCTGTTTAACTAGACCTCTCTAGGGGTCTAATTATGGAATAGTACAATATAATCCAAGGGTCTTTACTATTACGTAAAAGCCCATTGAGGATTTAATATAGTACCTTTGGATATCCTACTATGAATCCCTTATACGAAGATATGGAAGATTCTACGAGGATTTGGATAACAAAGACTTGGATTACACAAAAACATAAAAGGAAACACATAAGCACATAATCTCATAGTTGTTTAACTTGGTTATTAATTTGTTATCTTTGGACGCGGATACCTAAAGCACACCAGGAATCCAATTCGTGGATTTCATTTGGCACTTTAATCATTTCAAGAATCCATCCATGAAGATAGGATGATCTACCAAAAATTCGATTTTCGTTTTCAGGAAAACGCAATATTCGAATTAGGGTACACAATAATTTAGGACATACGGAAATACCCTTGGGTACCTTATTAAGAATTTATAGTGGTACTTGGGGTATTCGTACAGAATTATTACTTGCACCTTGTACTTCGTTTCTTTGCAAGAGACGGGTACTTAGGATCTTTGTGGAAAACGCAAGAGATTGTAAAATGGAAGAATTTTGGGGGTAGTTTGCTTTTCAAGGAATATGATTCCTTGATTGTCGGTATTGTAGGGGATATGTTGTTTATACATACAATCACATAAATACATTGCAATGTACATAAAAGATTTATTTATAAACAATGTTAACAACTGTTTCATGGACCTTGACAACAAAAGAAAATAATACATAAGATGTGATTATTTCTAAAGAGTGTTGTCTTCTAGTCGGTCAGATGCTCATCTCTGTGCTGGATTAGCATTAGCAAGCTTTGGGCAATTTCTTCGAAAATGTCCCATCTCGCCACACTTGTAGCAAGAACCTGGTGGAAAGCGAGCTCGAGCAGGTTTGTTGTTAGCTTGATTTGGTGCAACTGCTGCTACGCAAACTTTTTCCGTATGACCTTTACGTCCACAAATTTGGCATTCGCGGCACTTCACACTGGCATGATGATGTAGGCCACATTGGTTGCATAAGGGTGAAGTTCCATTGTATGGTTTCCTAGCACGGGGTTGAGCTGGTTGTTTGGGGACGGCTTGACCATTGTGAGCGACCATGGTGAAATTCTGAGAAGCCTTTCGCTTCTTTGACCGCTCAAGGGATCCAGTCTGTTCATCCATGGTCTTTTATTCCTCGATTGGTTTCGATTCCTCGACCGGTTTCTTGTCACCCTTTCTGAAAAGCTTACGTTTACTGATCTGAGATTCAGTCAAGGTTGCAGATAGCTCAATGGCCTGCCTAACCGTAGTGGGGTTACTACCAGTAACAATATCCTGAACTGAGTCAGGGAGACCATCAATGTATTTCTCGATCGCCTTATCCAAAGGCGTAACCATGGTAGGGCACAACAGGCTCAGCTCTTCATATCGATCAGTGTATGCTCGATGTTCACCGCTGTCTTGCTTAAGATCGTCGAATTCCCTTTCCAAGGCCCTGATCTCGTGACGAGGACAGAATTCCTTTATCATCAGTGCTCTAAGTTCTTCCCATGTTTGAGCCAGTGCCACATCAGCACCCCTATCTCTCACCACACCGTTCCACCACGTCAAAGCTCGTTTCTCAAAGACACTAGATGCAAAATCTACCTTTCGCTCATTTGGACATTGAACATGCCTGAAGGTGCTCTCTAGACTCTCGAACCATTGCAGAAGTGCAGTCGCTCCTTGAGACCCAGAAAACTTTGATGGCTTAGCCGAGTTGAACGTCTTGAAGTTGCAGAGGGCATTATTGTTGTTGATAGCTTGGTGACATTGGGCAACGATGTTCGGGATTGTAGCAGTCATTTGCTGTGTAATGACAGCTGCCAGCTCATCAATAGATACCGGATTTTCGCGTTGTGGAGGCATTCTAAAAAGGGAAACATGAAATGAAACGAATGAGAGAATTAGACGAAAAGAATAAGATGAACAAATCTGATGAAAGCAAGGATAGTGGTCATTTGTTTGTTACTACAAAGCAACAAACGACCCCGGTGATTTATCAAAGTAAATAGGTCCAAAAATAATGTATCGCGAAGACATGCTCGCCTATAAGTGAACACTCATCCCAAGAATTCCCAGGTAAGCACAACTGGTCTCGCGTCTGATGAGATATATACGAAGTGCTTGCCTAGACAGAAAACCCGGAATACAGACATTCACCCTTCCAGTTTGCACGTGTTCACATTATTTAAAACCCAAAACCTTGACGAGATTTTTGAAAATTCAAAGGGGTTCAAAACCTTATAACAGAGGGTTCAAAACCTAGTAATCAATCATCCTAGAACAGATGATTAGTTTTCGAAGCGGTTTTGAAATTTATGTTCTTGTTGTGGTCGTCGCCTAAGGATAGGTGACGATATTGTTTTATGACTAAACGCAAGTAAACTCGCGTTAGGGTCCTAAGAAGGTTATAGACTAGGTCAAAGCATTACTAATAACCTAATTCCCTATAACCATTGGCTCTGATACCATATTTTCTGTCACACCCCGACCACGTAGAACATACAAAACGTGGCGGAAACGTCGGGGAGTGTTGTAACAGATTTAATCGTTTCAAATCCATGGCAATTAAAGTTTCGTTTTATTTATCAAACATGAGAGTTTACATTGTTTAAACAAGAAACAAAGAGTACATAACATAAAGTAACTAGTTCTTGTCTCGTTTTAAGTCACTAAGGCACAGGTCCGCCTAAGTATGTCTTGATAAGTCCTATGCTTCATCTCCTGAAAACACATGTGAAAATATGTACGTCAGCATAAAAATGCCTGTGAGATACATAGGTTTTGTGAAAACAGAATTCATGACTTATGTTTGAGAAAATGTTTAGTCATGAACCTTGTAATTTGCTTTGTCTTGTAAATCATTTGAAAAATGATAAGATCAGATGATATGTATAAATACGATAATAATGTATGGTTAAATGAATAACCATATTAAATGAGTTTGTATAAGATAAGTTGTTTGTAAATCAATGTCTTGTGAAAAGTATGTTATTTGTATAAAATGTTCTATGTCTCAAACTGAAATGATTCAATTAACGCTACGATATGTAATACCATACAAACACTTATATATAGGAAATACCAGCGGCGTATCCACCACGCTTGTATCATATTACACACGCCTCGTTACTTAATCACTTACTCAAACAAAATTACCAACAATGTAAGATGTCTATGTTTAAACCAATTGCCAAATGTATTGAATAATATGTCAAAATGCTTATGTCAAGATGTAAATCATGTAATGTGTATATAAATGTCAAAATGTAAGCATGTGATGAATAACAAATGTACTAAGTATGATGAACAATGCAACGATTGGACATACATAGCATGTGAACTGTACTAAGTATGCAACAATAGACATACATAGCATGTGAACTGTACTAAGTATGCAACAATAGACATACATAGCATGAAATGTAATGTAAAACAATGTACTAGGTATGCACACAATGGTCATACATAGCATAAACACAATGAAATCATGTACTATAATTGTACTAATAAACATAGCAAGTATATGATGTGAAAACAGAAAAGCATGAAAGTAACAAGTAGGCACATGTGTTTCACCCCAAAACAGTTTGGAAAACAGTAAAAGAGGGGTCTATGTACTCACTTGAGATTGCTTAGTAGTCCTTGAGTAACAACCAAACAATGCTAGAGATCGCGGATATCAAACGGCACCTAATATAGGTAACTATGTTAATAAACCGGACCTAAATCGGAGGATTTAGATAGAATGAGGGTTTGTAAACCAAACGAGTATAGAGACTCGTGTCATATGGTTTAACAAAGCCTACATACTAAATGAAACCAAACCTAAGTGCTTACGACCCATTACGACCCGTTTAGGTAGCTTATGCTACTTTAACGCGTCGTTCGCGTGAAACGCGTTCGGACCGCCTAACTAGTCCTATGACAAGTGTTATATGCCTAAACATGTTACATAATTAGTTATGTGACAAAAGTTTAGGTTACATATGCTTAATTACCAATTATACATGAAAAGGGTATTCTGGTAATTTACCTAAGGCATATAAACTACCTATCATACAACTACTTAAACGTAGCGACCATAAGGTATAACCTCGGAAGGTTATTCCCTACCTACTATGGTCACCTAATGTATTTGGTCGGATCCTAATGATCGACCAAATGGGTCGGGTTCGAAGGTATAAGCGATTTATTAGATCGCTTACCCTACGACCCTAGACAACGTGGTAATCAGTAGGCATAGTCCCAAGGGACTATAACCAACGTGATTACACTCACGTTGCGAAGTTCAAACGAACTTCGCATTGACCATAAACTGGTCAATGCAGAAAGTCAAACAAAGTTTGACTTTCAGACTCGAAAGACTCGAAAAGCAATAAAAGAACGAAAGAATACTTACGAAGGGTCCCCGAATGCTAATCTCGATTCAAGAATCTCAGGTATGAAACAATGGTTTCAACTTAGAGTTTCTCAAATCAAAATTCTAGTGATTTAAGCAATGGGGGGCATGGGGTATATATAGTTTTCGGTCCACCGTTAAGATCGTTTCATGGAAACCGTGCTTTAATCGCATCCGTACAAGTGTCGGAACCTTATGGTAGCTAAAAAAATGATCCTTATCAGCTGACTAAGCATGTGTGAGTGTGTGGTTGTGGATTAAACAGCTGGATCTGCTATTAAATGCAGTTAATCTGGTCCAGAAGGCATACGCGGCCCGCTTCAGGATGCACATAAACTCAGGCGGGCCGCCTGGCCATGTCAGATCAGAACAAAGTTTCAGAAATGACAGTTTCAGTCCCTGCACGTGTTTAAGCCCATTTCCGGCACTTCTAAGGCCCGTAAAGCCAACTTTAAGGCCCTAAAATGATGCCTAAACATTGTGGACATGAAACATGCTCAAAAATATGTCGGATGCTGGTTCGTTTGGTCGTACGAACGCGATGTTCGCTTAATTACGACGGAATGCGCACAAGCGCGAAAAACGATCCAAAATGCGCGACGAATGGATTTTTCTTATGCCATACACTAAAATAAAATATTATAGTGCTTACATAATTTTTGGATTTCCGGATGTATTCAGAACGTAAGTTATGCGCGAAAATGCAAACTTGTGCACTTTTTGACACTTTTAGTCCCTGAATGACCCAAAAGTTTATTTTAGCACACCGAACCCCTCAAAGCCTATTTCTAAGCTATGTAAAGGATATTTATGGTGTGTTTAACTTATGGTCATGTTCCGGAATGTCTGTTATAGTTCAAATTGGCATACTTTCGCAGTTTGTCAACTTTAGTCCCTGTAAGCGATTTAACTTGATTTTGCAATACCAAAGCCTTCAAAACTTATTTCTAAGTTATGTAAAGGTTATTTAAGGTATGTTAAACCTATTTCACTATTCCGGAGTGTTCGTTGCATTAAACTGGTTATATTTACGCATCAGTGCGCGTATAACCTTCCAGAAAGCGATTTAGAGCTTGAAATCGAACAAGAATTGATATGTGTAAACGATACACATATTTTTACAAATCACAAGTATGAAATACAATATTTCATTGGTTTGGCATTTGTTTGATGGTCGCAGTGACACAGGTGTCACACCCATTTTACTTTGACTAGAACTAATCTCTTGTGTTTGAGGTTCTTGACTTTCCTGTCTTCAATTTGTAGAGGTTTTTCTATGAACTTAAGCTTTTCATTTACCTCTATATCCTTAAGAGGTACTACTAATGATTCATCGGCTAAACACTTTTTGAGATTACATATATGAAATACATCATGTATTCCTGCCATTTCTTTTGGCAGTTGTAGCTGATAAGCTACTGGTCCTATTCTTCTAATAATCTCAAAGGGTCCAACATACCTGGGGCTTGGCTTTCCTCTTTTGATGAATCTTACCACTCCTTTCCAAGGAGAAACTTTTAATAACACCTTGTCTCCTACCTGAAACTCCAATGGCTTTCGCCTATTATCAGCATAACTATTTTGTCGATCGCGTGCTGCTTTCAGTCGTTCCTTGACTTGAATAATCTTGTCCGTAGTTTCTTGTACGATTCAGGTCCAGACAATTGCTTTTCTCCAATCTCTGCCCAACAGACTGGAGTTCAGCACTTTCGTCCATAAAGTGCTTCGAATGGTGCAGCATTGATACTGGTATGATAGCTGTTATTATAAGAAAATTCTATTAATGGTAAATGATCATCCCAATTTCCTCTAAAATAAATTATACAAGCTCTAAGCATATCTTCCATTGTCTGAATTGTCCTTTCGCTTTGTCCATCCGTTTGAGGATGATAAGCGGTGCTTAGATTTAGCTTGGTTCCCATTGCTTTTTGGAAACTAGTCCAAAAATGAGAGGTAAAACGGCTATCTCTATCAGAAACAATAGATAAAGGAATTCCATGTAATGAAACTATTTCATTTACATACAATTTGGCTAATTGTTCCATACTGAAAGTTTCCTTCATTGGTAGAAAATGAGTAGACTTGGTTAATCTATCTACAATCACCCATATTGTATCATTACCTTTTCGGGTCTTGGGTAATTTGGTAACAAAGTCCATTGTTATCAATTCCCACTTCCATACAGGCATTTCCAATGGCTGTAATAAACCTTAAGGTTTCTGATGCTTAGCTTTAACCTGTGAACGGGTTAGACACTTGGCGACATAAGCTGCTATATCCTTTTTCATTCCTATCCACCAAAAATTCTTTCTTACATCCTGATACATCTTATCATTTCCAGGATGTATCGTGTACTTAGATTTATGGGCTTCGTCTAATATTCGGTGGCGTAGGTTTCCTAGTTTGGGTATCCATATCCTTTTCTTACGGAATCTCCAAATTCCATCTGTTCCTTGTTCTAGTTCCTTAATCATTCCTTTCAGTTTTTCAGTATCATCCTTGATTACTGATTCTGGTATGGCTCTAATTTGCTCGTTTAAATCTATCTGCAGATTTAATTTAAGAGAACGTACTTTTCTTGGTTTCTCATGATACTTTCGACTTAAAGCATCAACTACTACATTAGCCTTTCCTGCATAATACTGGATATTACAATCATAAGCACTAAGAATTTCCATCCAGCGTCTTTGTCTCATATTCAATTCTTTTTGCCCAAAAACATATCTTAAACTCTTATGATCGGTGAAAATGGTAAACTTACTACCGTAAAGACAATGTCTCCAAATTTTCAGGTAAAAAATTATGGCTCCTAATTCTAAATCACGTGTTGTATAATTTTCTTCATGATTCTTAAGCTGTCTAGAAGCATAGGCTATAGAAGCGTCACAATAGACTACAAAGTCTTCAGTTCCTTCTGGTAACGTTAGTATGGGTGCGTTGGTTAATTTTTGCTTAAGAATTCTGAAGGCTTCTTCTTGTTTTGATCCCCATTCAAACTTAATAGACTTACGGGTTAGTTTGGTTAAGGGAATGGCTATTCTGGAAAAGTCTCGGATAAATCGTCTATAATAACCAGCTAATCCTAAAAAACTTCAAACCTCTGTTGGTGACTCAGGGACTTTCCATTTAGTAATTGCCTCAATCTTTATGGGATCCACATGAATTCCTTCATGATTAACTAAATGTCCAAGAAACTGTACTTCTTCTAACCAAAATTCGCATTTCGAAAATTTAGCGTAAAACTTTTCTTTTCTCAACAAATTTAAAAATGCATGCAGATGCGCTGCATGTTCCTCTTTACTCTTAGAGTAAATTAGAATATCATCTATAAAGACAATTATGAATTTATCCAAATATGGTTTACATATCCGGTTCATCATATCCATAAATGCGGCTGGGGCATTGGTTAGACCAAATGGCATGACAGTAAATTCATAATGGCCATACCTTGTTCTGAAGGCAGTCTTAGGAATGTCCTCTTCTTGTACCTTTAATTGATGATATCCTGAGCGTAAATCGTTCTTTGAGAAAAATCGAGCTCCCTATAATTGATCAAACAGATCATCGATTCTCGGTAATGGGTTATTCAACTCTCGGTAATCAATGCACATACGCATTGACCCGTCCTTTTTCTGAACAAACAGAATTGGTGCTCCCCATGGTGATGAACTTGGTTGTACGAATCCTTTTTCTAAAAGTTTGTCTAGCTGTTTCTTTAGTTCTTGCATTTCTGCTGCCGCCAAATGGTAAGGTGCTTTGGCAATTGGTGCAGTTCTTGGTAGCAGATGAATTCTGAATTCAATTTCCCTGTCTGGCGGTAGTCCTGGTAATTCTTCTAGAAATACATCTGAGAATTGAGATACTACAGGAATATCTTTCAATTCTTTTCCTTTAGTGTTAATGATTATGGAAATCATATACACTAGGGATCCTTTGCTTGCACAACTTGCAGTTTTCATCACAGAGATGAATTTCGCGGATCTAGACGGTTTATTTCCTTTGATTGTAATCTTTTCACCCTTTGGTGAACTTATTTGGATTGACTTTTGATCACAGATAATACTAGCTTTATTGGCTACTAACCAATCCATTCCTAATACAATATCAAATCCAGCCAAATTCATTGGGTAAAGATTAGCAGTAAATTTATGGTTTAAGATTTCTATTCTTGCTCCTTGCAAGATTTTAGAAATCTTAATGGTTTCTCCATTTGCTGTCTCTACTAAACATTCTTATTGGAGTTTAGTTAATGGTTGGTTGAGAGTTTTGCAAAATAAAGTATTAATAAAACTTTGGTTCGCACCATAGTCAAATAATACTTTAGCAAAAATATCATTAACTAAAAATGTACCGGCAATCACGTCCGGAATCATCTTTGCTTCTTTGGCTATCAAAACAAATGCCCTAGCATTCTTAGTAGTCTTGTTGTTCATGGCTGGAGCTAGTTTCGGACAATTTGGCTTGATATGCCCTTTTTCTCCACAGTTGAAGCATACTCCATTACTTGGTTTCTTTCTACAGTCTTCTTCTTTGTGTCCTGGTATCTTGCGGAAATTCCAGTAGGTGGAGCATCTTCCTGAATGCTTTTTCTTACAGGCTTTACAGTAAGGTGTAGCGGTAGAACCTATATTTTTCCCACGGTTGGAATTACCGTAGCGAAATTCCTAGGTAAGCCTTTGAGCTAGGTTCTTTCTTTGGTTTTCTTCTTGTGTACGTACTAGTTCATCAGTCAAGGTATTTGCTAGTTCTACAGTTTCTTCTATGGTTTGTGGTCTAGCTACCTTGACTACACGTCTAATTTCACTGATTAATCCCCAGATGTAACGGGAGATTAACACTGGTTCTGGTGATGCTAGGGTTGGCACTATTCTAGCATATTCAAAGAATGTAGTAGTGTAACCCTTACAGTCTACTCCAGTCATTCTAAGGTTTAAGAATTTATTGGCGATCTGTTCCTTTTCATTGGGAGGACAGAATTTCCTTTCCACCATATTCTTAAACTCATTCCATTCCATACTATAGACCCTGTCACTTCCCCTAGTCTGGAGAATAGTGTTCCACCATTCCAGAACCGCATTCTTAAATAAATTGGAAGCAAACATGATTTTGTCTTCTTCTGCACACTTGCTTATTTTTAAGACTGCTTCAGTCTTTTCTAACCAGCGTAGAGCTGCAATGGCTCCTTCATTGCCCGAGAATTCTATTGGTTTACAAGACCAGAATTCTTTGTAAGAACAACCATAAGACATGGTTCTTCTTCTTTTTGGAATTGGCAATTGAAGTAATGGTCCATTATTCACGCTGTGACTAGGTTCAGTACGTGATCGCTTACTTCCACTATTATTGTTATTATTTTCTGCTTCCCTAACATTTTGGACGATAGCTGGCATAGCATCTCTAATTCCTTGGGTTACTATGTGTCGAATGGCATTGCTATTTATCTGGTTATCATTATTCTGGTTTTCCCGATTTGCGTCGTTAGCCATCTGAATTTACAAACAATTTCCAATTATTAATATTTCAAAGCAATACTTAATGCCAAAAATCAGACATCAACACATTGATCAAAATCATCGTACATTGTGACATTTACTCTATTTTATATATTATGCGTCTATTACAAACCACAACTGAAAATTAAAATACAATACTAGTATGCATCAGTAGTTATAAAGTTATCTATATTTTTTAAACATGGATCGTTTTAAACAACATGGATCGTTTTAAACAACAAAGAAAATATAACACCAAAATTCTTCAATCACAAGGTTGCCTACGAATTGTTCAACTGTTATACCTTTAAGTAAGTTTACTTTTATGTTAAACGATGTTATTAGTTTAACAATATTTTTTTATACCTTATAAGAAAACGGGTTGTATTATATGTTTTCCTTACAATAATGATTGTTTATTTTGTATTAGGCAATCGTTTAAATTCTTCCGGTAACGTAGGAACTTCCATTATAACACCTTCTACTATGAAGAAGAACGGAAAATTGGTGCAAGACCCTTATACAACACCCAAGCGTACACCGTTGTCAAACGTATCAAACATAATACAAGGTTCATGTATAAAAAAAATATTTATTAACGGATGATGTTTGAATATTTTTTTATCATCCTGATATACGTCAATACCCTTTTGTTTGAATGCTTATTTGTAATATGATATTTGTCTTCTTTTTGTGGTAGGAAATAATTTAAATTCTTCAACAACGGTGACGTCTTCATCTGGATCTTATTTGACGTTGAATAGGAAGACAAACGTATTGCAAGAGTCTTCTACATCAACGCTACGTACAAATAGTGCAAACAAAGAAAACATAACACCTGCTTCGTGTATCACAAATATACGTTCAGAAATTCCTAATGCCTCACAGTTTACTAATGCTATGTCTTCTTTGAATCGTATTTCTCCAGGTATATTTTTAAATTATTTGTGTTTTAAATTTTTTTTTGCTACAATTTATATAGTTATTCTTAAATCATGTTTTATTTGTTATAACAGACAATATTGCAACGCCATCTACTTTACCACTGACTGATTGCTATTCTATTACTCCACGGATTGTCAGTAAACGCAATGCAACCTCTTCGACGAGGGAAACGTCTTCGGTAAAAAGGATTTCTTCTGGAAAGCGTACGCTTACTCATAAACCAATCGAAATAGAACCCATACGAATGGCTGATCTTGATTCTGACGATGAAAATCATCTTCAACAAGTGGTTAAAGACGTCACCAAAGGCACATCTCATGGTAACAGATTAAATTTAATCATTTTTTTGGTACTTTTTTTTACATTCTTAACTCTTCACTTTGTGTTCAACTGTGCAGATTACCTTGACCATGGCGACCAATCTCTTAGTTGTGGGTTATGCTTTGCAAAGTTATGGCCAACTAAAGGTGGAAAGGGTCGGATTACACTTGAAAAGCGAACATATGGTTTATGTTGTGGTTATGGTAAAGTTGACTTGCCTGATTATAAAGAATCTGACCCAGCTTACCAGTTGTTGTTTCGATCTTTAGATTCAGATAGCAAGTTTTTCTTAAAGAACGTTCGACGTTACAATTCAATGTTTTCCTTTACTTCTATGGGAGGGAAAGTGGATACTAAGATAAACAAAGGTAATGCTCCTTTTGTTTATAGAATCAGCGGTCAGAATGCGCATAGTATGGGTAGCCTTCTTCCTAAACCCGGAGACAAACCAAAGTTTTCACAACTTTATATTTACGATACTGAGGATGAACTTTCCAATAGGAAGACCTTATTTGGGTATGTTACTTTTTTCAGCACCTATATATATAATCCTCCGTTACTTCCTAATAATTTTTTTCCTATCATCTACTTATTATTAAATATCTTTAATTTTTCTACCAGAGATTCAACAACTCAGTCATCTTCCAGAGCAAAAGAGCTTGACGATAAATTCATAAAGTATCTTACCGATATGTTAGATTCTAAAAACATGTTGGTAAAAACATATCGGATGGTTCGAAACCATCTTCATGAGAAACCTAACGTTTCCCTTAGGCTTCGATTGATTTATCAGAGAGATCGCGACGGTAGGACTTACAATTTACCTACGTCATCCGAATTTGCTGCTTTAATTGTTGGCGATGAAGATCAAAGCATGGAACAACGTGATATTATTGTCGAAGAGCAGTCAGGAATGCTTAAACGTATTAGCGAGTTACATCCGTCATACCTTTCTCTACAATATCCAATTCTTTTTCCTTGTGGAGATGATGGCTATAGGATTAACATTCCTCATAGGGATTTTGGTCCAAACACAAAAAAGACACGGCCAAATTGCACGATGAGAGAGTTCTTTACGTATAGGATCCAGGATAGGGACAACAAGTTCTCTCTAATCCTTAATGCGAGGAGGTTGTATCAGCAGGTTTTAGTCGACTCATAGACAATGATCGAAAGCGAGAGGCTAAACTACATACGATTTCAACAAACAAAATTAAGATGTGAATCGTTTAACAGTCTAAAAAATGTTCAGAAATGTGACAACTGTGTTCTGTAATCATCGTATAATGTAAAACAATGTTGGTTATCAATAAAACAACGTGCTTTGGTGTTATTATGTGTGTTATTGTGTTTGATGATTTTACAATTTGATTCGATTCCGATTTCAAGCTTTAAATCGCTTTCTGGAAGGTTATACGCAAACTGGTGCATAAACGCAATCAGTTTAACGCGACGTACACTCCGGAACTGTGACGTAAGCCAAACATACCCTAAATATCCTTTACATAACTTAGAAATAAGTTTCGAAGGATTCGGTATGGCAAAAACACGTTTATTTGAACTAAAAGAACTAAGTGCGACAAAACTGCGAAACGAACGTTGTTGACCGCCCGGATAA
>JARYGA010031454.1:0-16763 GCA_030545235.1 Helianthus tuberosus
AGCTATTATACAGTTTTTTAAGGAATCTGTTAACTAGTTACCAGCATAGGTATATAACAATTATTATAATATAAAGTTTATATTCTAGATTTAAGGAACCAAATCAACAGAGCTCTTATACAGTTTATAAGGTATCAAGTTACTACCAGATATTGAAGTATAAGATGAGAAATTGTAGATGAAATCGTCTGATATGTATACATGATTTTGGTTTTTGGTAATTGGTTGAACTATGGAAACGATTAACGCTAGGTATTCTAGGGTTTTCCAGCTTCCCACAGTCCCGCTAGCTCATAACTGGGGCATCCGAATCCATTCGAAGTCTAATTTTCTTATTCAAGTCGGCTTTTCGAAATCCAACTTAACTCAGTTCTTGGAACTCTAACTCGAATTCAGTGACATGAAAACCGACCCAAGAAAGAACACCCACATGTGGAAGTTATCAAATAGTTTGGATTTCTTCTACTGAATAATGGTAGTACAAAGTAAAAAAATATTATAACCCACAAAAGGGCATTGAAATCCAGTATTTCAGCTTACAAAGTTTGTGGGTATAAATAGAATAACAAAAGAAGGGATTATCAATGAAAGTTAAAAGTCAAACCAAAAAGACTGTTAGTTCTTGTACAACAGATCCTGAGTTTCCAATTCCAACCCTGCAACATCATGTTTGGCTAAGTTTCAAAGCCCCAATGACCCGTGCTATATCAGATCTATATCTGTTAGTTCTCCGAAACAATAACTGAATGAAGAAGAAAGCCTCAATGCTCGTGCTATATCAAATCTATTGTCGTCGAGTGTTGCAGTTCAGCCCTCTGTACCTTTTCATGGCCGCTTCTGTGTCAAAATGACGGCTACACATCATCAATTAACGTTTTGGAAAGAGGTCTAGTCATGGGTTCAGGCCGACACAGGTTTCCGCACGGGACGGGTTTTGGATCGCAACGGGTTTTAGGCCGACACGCGTTGAAGTGATGATCTGATACGTGCAGATTGAAGCCAGTAGTCTATACGCAGATCACATAGCTTGTTTTGTGGTGGATCTCGCTGCTACCTAATTCACTACTTGAGGATTATTTTTTTAAGTATCTTGTTTATAGTGTAAATTGTAAATTTGACATTACTTCTATGGAGCCTGAACTCTAAACATAGATATTTATATATGATAGTCTATTTGTTATGCTTTTTAGTTGTCAAGCTTTTTTCATGAATACTACTGAATCATTTAGATCAAAGCTTTTAGTTTCTTAATTTTTTCGTATCGCTTAAATCTTTCTACTTGACCTATATTAATGATATACTAGTAAGCATCACAAGTAACAGAGCTATATTATACATCTTGAGCAAATCCATCTTTTATATTTGAATTACTAACCCAGAAAACTCACTGTGCATTGGGGCTTTCTTCTTCATTCAATTTTGTTTGGCTAAGTTTCAACATCATGATATAGATCTGATACATGGACAGTTTCAAAGTCTTTTCATATCCAATTAACAAATTCTACCGATACATTTCATCAAACACCTAGAGTGTGTCTCTAATGACCCGACAAATCACAAAGAATTAGCTTCATATCACATACTACATGCTTATATATTATATCTATAAACATAATAATAATACTAATAATAATAATAAGAACAAAATAACTTTGATACATATGTGTAATTCACTATGCTAATACATTAATACATACAGGAAAGTAAAAAAAACATAAAATAACATTGATATTTCATGAAGTATAACTAAATTTCAAACCTGAAAGTAGATGTTCAGCAGATTATCAGATACATAAACCCTAGAATTTAAGATGCTTTGTTAATATAGATTATCGGATGGGGTTTGTTACCTGGAAGGAGATGATCAGCAGGAAACTTATTTGGATTTGGGATGATGAAGCGGCTGAGGGTTTGGGTTTTTGAGAGGGAATTGGGAATTTGGTGTGTAGAATTTTGAGAGGGATTTGGGATGATGAAGCGTCTAATCGAGGGTTTGGGTTTTTGAGAGGGAATTTTGGGGAGATAAAATATTGTTCAACTTTTTGATAAGTTTTTAAAAGGCGCCAAAATTTAGATAGATTGATGATTAAATTAATTAAAAATTAAATGATGACACACAATAATAACACACATATTGATGACACACAGTGATGACACACACGTTTTGTTTAACTATTAAAAGTTAAAAGATGACACAAAACCATGACACACATATTTTATGTGTTTTATTTCTTTGAAAATGACATTTAAACGATGACACACAAGAATAAGTGTCATAAAACATTCAGATTTTACCAATGATATTTTTTCTATGACACAAGCATTTGTGTGTCATAAATTTAGTGTGTGTCATTGTTCTTGTGTCATTAAAGGTATTTTTTCTAGTAGTGTACTGAAAAGATGAAAGGAATGATTAAGGAATTAGAACAAGTAACAGATGGAATTTGGAGATTCCATAAGAAAATAATGTGGATACCTAAATTAGGAAACCTACGTTATCGTATATTAGAAGAAGCCCATAAGTCTAAGTATACGATGCATCCTGGAAGTGATAAGATGTATCAGGACTTAAGAAAGAATTTTTGGTGGATAGGAATGAAAAAGGATATAGCAGCATATGTTGCAAAGTGTTTAACCTGTTCACAAGTCAAAGCTGAACATCAGAAACCTTCAGGTTTACGGCAACAGTTAGAAATGCCTGTTTGGAAATGGGAATTGATAACAATGGATTTTGTTACTAAATTACCCAAAACAAGAAAAGGTAATGATACAATTTGGGTGATTGTAGACAGGCTAACCAAGTCAGCTCATTTCCTACCAATGAAAGAAACTTTCAGTATGGAACAGTTAGCTAAATTATATATAAATGAAGTAGTTTCATTACATGGAATTCCTCTATCAATTGTTTCTGACAGAGATAGTCGTTTTACCCCTCATTTTTTGACAAGTTTCCAAAAAGAAATGGGAACCAAGATAAATCTAAGCACCGCTTATCATCCTCAAATGGACGGACAAAGCGAAAGAACAATTCAGACACTGGAAGACATGCTTAGAGCTTGTGTAATTGATTTCGGAGGTAATTGGGACGATCATTTACCATTGATAGAATTTTCTTATAATAACAGTTATCAAACAAGTATCAATGCTGCACCTTTCGAAGCACTTTATGGACGAAAGTGCCGAACACCAGTCTGTTGGGCAGAAATTGGAGAAAAACAACTATTTGGACCTGAAATAGTACAAGAAACAACAGACAAGATTATTCAAGTCAAGGAACGACTGAAAGCAGCACATGATCGACAAAAGAGTTATGCTGATAACATACGAAAGCCATTGGAATTTCAAGTAGGAGATAAAGTGTTATTAAAAGTCTCTCCTTGGAAAGGAGTGGTAAGATTCATCAAAAGGGGAAAGCTAAGTCCCAGGTACGTTGGACCTTTTGAGATTATTAGAAGAATAGGACATGTAACCTATCAGCTACAACTGTCAGAGGAAATGGTAGGAATACATGATGTATTTCATGTATCTAATCTCAATAAATGCTTAGCTGATGAATCACTAGTAGTAGCTCTTAAGGATATAGAGGTAAATGAGCAGTTAAAGTTTGTAGAGAGGCCTCTACAGATTGAAGACAGGAAAGTTAAGAACCTCAAGTGTAAGAGATTAGTTCTGGTCAAAGTGAAGTGGGACTCCAAAAGAGGACCAGAATACACATGGGAGCTTGAATCAGAAATGCAAAAGAAATATCCACACCTATTCCAGTAGATCTCGAGGACGAGCTCTAAAACAAGGTGGGGAGGATATAACAACCCTCCAAAATATTTTTCTGATGCCCTAATATATTTAAAATGTTCCAATATGTCCTAAAATACACCCCATACGCAAAAACGGACCCCGAATACCTTTATTTTTATAAAAATTAAACAAAAACAAGAAAAATAGGTCTCTCGCGGGGCGCGTAAGCCACCCCTTGATAGAAAAGACTGAGGCAGTCTTAAAAATAAGCAAGTGTGCGGAAGAGGATAAGATAATGTTTGCCTCCAATCTGTTTAAGAATTCAGCACTAGAATGGTGGAACACTATC
The DNA here is from genome assembly GCA_030545235.1 of Helianthus tuberosus. Taxonomy (NCBI): domain Eukaryota; kingdom Viridiplantae; phylum Streptophyta; class Magnoliopsida; order Asterales; family Asteraceae; genus Helianthus; species Helianthus tuberosus. The sequence continues at coordinate 4,085 of JARYGA010031454.1, forward strand.
CTCCAATCTAGGGGAACTGACAGGATTTACAATATGGAATGAGAGGAATTTAAGAGTATGGTAGAAAGGAAATTTTGCCCTCCTAATGAAAAGGAACAGATAGCAAATAAGTTCCTAAACCTTAGAATGACTGGAGTAGATAGTAAGGGTTATACTACGTTATTCTTTGAATATGCTAGAATAGTACCAACCCTTGCATCACCTGAACCAGTATTAATCTCCCGTTACATCTGGGGATTATTTAGTGAGATAAGACATGTAGTCAAGGTAGCTAGACCTCAAACTATAGAAGAAGCTGTAGAACTAGCAAACACCTTGACTGATGAATTAGTACATACACGAGAGGAAGACCAGAGAAGGAACCTAGCTCAATGGCTTACCCAAGAATTACGCTGCATTCTGGAAGATGCTCCATATATTGCAACTTCTGCAAAATATCTGGACACCAGAAAGAAGACTGCAGGAAGAAACCTAACGACAGGATTTGTTACAACTGCGGAGAACAAGGTCACGTCAAGCCAAACTGTCCGAAACTAGCTCTAGCCATGAACAACAAGAATACTAAAAATGCTAGAGCATTTGTTCTGACTGTAGAAGAAGCCAAGATGATTCTAGAGGTGATAGCCGGTACGTTTTTAGTTAATGATGTTTTTGTTAAAGTATTATTTGAATCTGGTGCGAACCAAAGTTTTATTAATACTTCATTCTACAAACTTCTTAATCAATCATTAACTAAACTCGCACAAGAATGTCTAGTAGATACAACAAATGGGGAAACCGTTAGGATTTCTGAAATCTTGCAGGGAGCAAGAATAGAATTTTTAAATCAAAAGTTTATTGCAAACCTTTATCCAATGAATCTTGGTAGGATTCGATGTTGTATTAGGAATGGAATAGTTAATAGCCAATAAAGCCAGTATTTTATGTGATCAAAAGTCAATTCAAGTAAATTCACCAAAGGGTGAAAAGATCACAATTAAAGGAGATAAGCCCTCTAGATCCACAAAATTCATTTCTGTGCTGAAAACAACAAGTTATATAAGAAAAGGATCATTAGTTTATTTGATTTCTATAATCACTAATACTAAAGGAAAAGAATTAAAAGATATTCCAGTCGTATCTCAGTTTCCAGATGTATTTCCAGAAGAATTACCAGGACTACCTCCAGACAGAGAAGTTGAATTCAGAATCCATTTGATACCAGGAACAACACCGATTTCCAAAGCACCCTACCGTTTAGCACCCGTAGAAATGCAAGAACTGAAGAAACAGTTGGACGAACTATTAGAGAAAGGATTCATACAGCCAAGCTCATCGCCATGGGGAGCACCGATCCTATTCGTCAAAAAGAAGGACGGGTCAATGCGTATGTGCATTGACTACCGTGAATTGAACAAAGTCACGATTAAGAATCGGTATCCATTACCGAGAATCGATGATCTGTTCGACCAGCTACAAGGAGCTCGATTTTTCTCGAGAATCGATTTACGGTCAGGATATCATCAATTAAAGGTACAGGAAGAGGACATTCCTAAAACCGCATTTAGAACAAGGTATGACCATTATGAATTTACTATCAAGCCATTTGGTTTAACCAATGCCCCAGCTACATTTATGGACATGATGAACCGAATATGTAAGACATATTTGGATAAATTCATAATTGTCTTTGTAGATGATATTCTCATTTACTCTAAGAATAAAGAGGAACATGCAACGCATTTGCACGCACTTCTAAGTTTATTAAGGAAGGAAAAGCTGTAAGCTAAGTTTTCAAAGTGTGAGTTTTGGCTAGAATAGGTACAGTTTCTTAGACATCTAGTCAATCATGAAGGAATTCATGTGGATCCCACTAAGATCGAGGCAATTACCAAATGGAAGACCCCTGAGTCACCAACCGAGATTAGAAGTTTCTTAGGATTGGCCGGTTATTATAGGAGATTTATTCGAGATTTTTCTAGAATAGACATTCCCTTAACTTAGTTAACCTGTAAATCTGTTAAGTTTGAATGGGGACTAAAACAAGAAGAAGCCTTTAGAATTCTTAAGCAAAGATTAACCAATGCACCCATATTAGCATTACTAGAAGGAACTGAAGACTTTGTAGTCTATTGTGACGCTTCTAAGTTAGGTTAAGGATGTGTGTTGATTCAACGTCAAAAGGTTATAGCTTACGCATCTAGACAACTTAAAAATCATGAAGAGAATTATTCAACCCATGATTTAGAATTAGGAGCTATAATTTTTGCCCTGAAAATTTGGAGACATTACCTTTACGGTAGTAAGTTTACAATTTTCTCAGATCATAAGATTTTAAGGTATGTTTTCGGGAAAAAAGAGTTGAATATGAGGCAGAGACGCTGGATGGAGATACTTAGTGATTATGATTGTAATATCCAGTATCATGCAGGAAAGGCTAATTTAGTGGCCGACGCTTTAAGTCGAAAATATCATGAAAAGCCAAAAATAGTACGTTCTCTTAAATTAAATCTATAAGTAGATTTAAATGAACAAATTAAAAAGTCACAAGAATCAGTAATCAAGGATGATACTGAGAAATTGAAAGGAATGATTATGGAATTAGAACAAGGAATAGATGAAATTTGGAGATTCCATAAGAAAAGAATGTGGATACCTAAATTAGAAAACCTACGTCATCGTATATTAGAAGAAGCCCATAAATCTAAGATTTAAGAAAGAATTTCTGGTGGATAGGAATGAAAAAAGATATAGCATCTTATGTTTCTAAGTGTTTAACATGTTCACAAGTTAAAGCCGAACATCAGAAACCCTCGGGATTGTTACAACAATTAGAAATGCCAGTATGGAAATGGGAATTGATAAAAATGGATTTTGTTACCAAATTACCCAAAACAAGAAAATGTAATGATACAATCTGGGTGATTGTAGACAGGCTAACTAAGTCAGCCCTTTTTCTACCAGTGAAGGAAACCTTCGATAAGAAACAATTAGCTAAATTATATGTAAATGAAATAGTTTCATTACATGGAATTCCTTTATCAATTGTTTCTGACAGAGATAGCCGTTTTACCTCTCATTTTTGGACAAGTTTCCAAAAAGCTATGGGAACCAAGTTGAATCTAAGCACAGCTTATCATCCTCAAACAGACGGACAAAGTGAAAGGACAATTCAAACGATGGAAGACATGCTTAGAGCTTGTGTAATCGATTTCGGAGGTAATTGGGACAATCACTTACCACTAATAGAATTTTCTTACAATAACAGCTATTACATAAGTATCAATGCTGCACCAATTGAAGCACTTTATGGACGAAAGTGCCGAACTCCAGTCTGTTGGGAAGAAATTGGAGAAAAGCAACAATCTGGACCTGAAATAGTGCAAGAAATGACCGACAAGATCATTCAAGTCAAGGAACGACTGAAAGCAGCACGTGATCGACAAAAGAGTTATGCAAATAACAGACGAAAGCCTTTGGAATTTCAGGTAGGAAACAAAGTGTTATTAAAAGTCTATCCTTGGAAAGGAGTAATAAGATTCATCAAAAGAGGAAAGTTAAGCCCCATGTATGTTGGACCTTTTGAGATTATTAGAAAAATAGGACCTGTAGCCTATCAGCTACAATTGCCAGAGGAAATGGCAGGAATACATGATGTGTTTCATGTATCTAATCTCAAGAAATGCTTAGCTGATGAATCAATGGTAGTACCTCTTAAGGATATAGAGGTAAATGAGCAGTTAAAGTTTGTAGAGAAACCTCTACAGATTGAAGACAGGAAAGTCACAAGAGATTAGTTCTAGTCAAAGTGAAATGGGACTCCAAAAGAGGACCAGAATATACATGGGAGCTTGAATCAGATTTGCAAAGGAAATATCCACACTTGTTCCAGTAGATCTCGAGGACAAGCTCTAAAACAAGGTGGGGAGGATATAACAACCCTCCAAAATATTTCCGACACCCTAAAAATAATTAAAATATCCCAATACATCCTAAAATACACCCGTATACGAAAACGAACCCCAATACCTTTATTTTTATTTTATTAAAATAAAAACCAGATTTTTATATCCATCGTGGGCCGCGTAGCCCTTGGCTACCTTCTACGCGGTGCGCGACAGCCCGGCTACGAGGCGACACCCGGAAGCCGCCACATGTCGACACGTGGCAAGGCTAGACCGGTGACAAATCAAGGCTAGGGCCTACTTTACTTATGTCGCGGGCCGCGTAAGACCCCCTCTAAGTCTACGCGGGGCGCGAGGGACTCGAAATCAGCTCCTATAAATTGGGAGCTCGGGCCTTCAGTTCCAATCGCTCACAATCTTTTCTTCTCTCGAATTTTCACATAGTTAAAGTGATTCCCAGGCATAATACCCCCCCCCCCCATAAATAACAAAATTATGCCTCGTTGTAAGTATTATAACCCCGGTTACGTATTAGATACGCTGCCCGATTGATCCAGGGTTCCGTAACGGCTGTCGTGGTTCTGCCCGACGTAGTCGTTGGAATGTCGTCTCGGGGAGGGTATCATTAATATAAATATTGGGTTATTATACTAACGCGTGTGCATTTGTGTATTTAATAGATAATTACCAGGAAACCTTAAAGGAAAACCTAAGACAGCTATGTGAGTAATCTCCTTTTTGTAAACTGTTTTTACAAAACCTTAATTATTTTACACTGTGATTAGCAGTGATTGAGTCTTTGTAATTCTTCAATTACTGCCGGTATGTTGGGGGGTTTGTATACAAAATGTGGAACACGTTACCATTGGACAACGAGATAGCCAATGTGTAATATGACCCACCAGTCAGGATTGACAATACTAAATGAGTAATTATGTAGATGTAAACATTGTAATCGCTCTCAATACTGTGAAAATTTATAAAACTCTTCTTGATTAAACTGGGATTCACTCACCAGTATTTCCCACTGACAAAATGTTTTTAAACGCGTTTCAGGTAACAAAATGTGAAAGCCAACTAGAAGCCAGCTGGGCAGCACTGAAGGATTGGAAAAGTGGCTATAAAAGTTACCTAAATAAAAGAAGATGTTTTATTCAATAAAATAAAGATTTTCTCTATAAATCAGTGTGTAATGGAAACTTGGGTTTTATCCCAACGCACTTATTTATATAAAATGTGGTGTTTTACACTGATAAAATATTTCCTAACTACGGTCCTGATGTAAATTCCGCTGCAATATTGATAAACACCGATACCAGAAATGCTGATTCTCGCGGCCGCCCGTTCCCGGGACAGATAGGGGGCCGGGGTTGCGACAAAAACGCCCTTGATGGGTAAATCGAGCAAACGACCTTTAAGAGTTGTTTAAAAATAAGCATTTTGATAAATTGAATCCTTGGGATAACTATAAAATGGAGATAGGATGTAAACTAAAAGAGGCGTGATTTAAGCTTGAAAGTGTTAAATACCCTTAACGGGTCAAAATGAGTAGTTATGCAAAACGGGTTAAGATTTGCATAAGAACCCGCAATTAGAACCTTGAATATTAGTAAATTGATATAATGTGATTTGCATGACATTTTAAAGGTAACCAACAAGTTTGTTTGATAAAATCACAAACGGATCAAAAAGTGTCAAAATTGAATTTCAAGCCGAGAGCTTGAAATCGAAAATTTTGAGAATTTAGATGTCGGGTCTTTACTCCATGAGATGGGGAATTAAATTACGAATGCGTAGGAAAAAGAATTGCGTAAAACGGATAAGTAGAACAAAAGTTGAGATTTGGCAAAAAAAAAAGTATAGTTGGGCATCTGCAGCAGCAAACAAGCAACATTCTGTTGAAAATGGGGTGTGGCGTAGCGCGACGCCCCGTAACGTACGCGACGCCCCTAAATTGCGAAAATTATTTGAATTTTGTTGTTTTGACTCATGAAACTAGTTCTAACATGTATTTAACTTATCAAAACTAACTTTTATGTTGGTTTTGAATTTAGGTGATCGATTTATGCACACGGATAAAGATCAAGCTCGATGAAGAACCGGACACATGAGATTAAAGCTTCCGCACGTTGTTTCGTTGTCATTTTAAACGGCGAATCCGTACATATTAAATTGTATTATTTTCAAATTGTAAAAGTTTTAATTTGCCGTATTATTCAACAATATGTGCATATAGTTACATGTTTATTTTTCCTAATTTATACGAAAATCGTTATTTACTAGTAAGGGTGTTACAGAACCCTACCAATGTTCGTTTGTTAACTACTAGATGGAGTACTTTGGTGAACCTAAAAATGCTTGTTGCTGGTGATTCCATCGTGTTCATGCGAGCAGATAACGGTGAACTTTACGTCAGAATTAGACGTGCTAAAAGAGCGGGAATTATTGGGAATAAGTTGATTAACAAAGGATTCATCGCGTATAAGTTGGTTTATAGGAACCGCTTCTAGCTAGTGTTTGTTGGGTTGTTTGTAGCTAGGGTTCAGAATGCTTGACGTTTTATTATAAGGCTACACCTTGGTGAAAGTTATCATATTTTGGGTCAAGTGAAGCAATGAATGGAGGAATATATTTTACTTATTTTATGTTTAATATATGAAGCATATTATATAAGTTTTTAGATGGTGTTTGTAAGGTTTTATTGCCTTGTGTAACTTTGATTGACATCTATCATTGACATCTATATGTGGAACTAGATTCTTCGAGAACTAGAAAAGGAGAGAATACGGAACGAGATTCTTCGAGAACTAGAAAAAGGAGAAACTACGGAACGAGATTCTTCGAGAACTAGAAAAGGAGAAAATACAGAATGAGATTCTTCCAATGCTGATATGGGATTGGAGAAACGTTGTGGGTGGTAGTTACCATATCCATTAGGCTTAGTAAACATGATTATAAGCAGAAATAGATTCATTACCATATCAATTATTCCAAATTCATGTCCATGAACCATGAAACAACTCAACCCCCTTTTGTTACATATCCTCGCGTGACATGGAGTCTAAACCCTTGAATCCCAATGCTTCTCCTTACATTCCTCATCATTTCCTGAATTTGAATTCGTTAAGAAGTAATGACTGCTAACTAATTGCAAGACTGTTTGTTGGGCTTCCCATGCTCACACAGGGTGATAAACAATGTTGATCTGGAATCGGAGAACCATTGTGTATATGCTTACTGATTACCTAGGGTTTCTGTTAGGGCTAAATTTGTGTATTTGCTTACTGATTGTTGAAATTGAAGAAAAGAGTAAAAAAGATGAAATGAGGCGTGTTATGTCGGCAACTGAGGTTGAAAATTTGAAGAAAAGGAACGAAGAACTCGACGAGAAGATCGCAGCGGTTCAGAAGTGTGAGAGTGGAGTGGAGTTCTGAACACCATTTAAATGTGCTTTCATGTCCGTATAAAAATTGTTTGCTCTGGTAACCCAAACGTACTATCGCCTTTTTCTTTTGCTTCATGTTTACTATGGAATGCATCCTTAAACTTGATAACAAATTTTGCATTTTAATTGTGAATCTCTTCCCTCCAAAACCACCACCTTGCGTCATGTATTTTCTGTACCCATCCCCACGCGAATCCTTACGCTTCTCCTTACATTCCTCATCATTTCCTGAATTCAAGTTCATTAAGAAGTAATGACTGCTGACTAATTGCAAGACTGTATACGGCCCATATAAAGTTATACGGGTCGTATACAACCTTTATAATTTTTTATTTGCTCGTATACTCAATATACGAGCACTGTTTTAAGTCTTGTATAATATACGACCCGTATACAATTAACCAACTTTCTTTAATTAGTATATGTGGAATTGACGAAAACACAGTAACGTGGAGGATTTAGAACTACAAGCTTTGTTTGAGTTAGTTAATATTACACCAAACAAAAGGGCTTTGTGGTGATATCTTACAAATTGGGAACCACATATTCGTGTGTTGCAGTTTGGAAAGATGACCGAATAGCGATCATAGCCAACCTAAATCCACGAACTCCTGCGTCTTGTATTTATCAACGATGTTCTGATATCGAGAACTGTCGGAGAAGGCCCATCATTTACCGTGGAATGCATCCTTAAACTAAAATCTCGTAACTGTAAATCTCTTCCCTCCAAAACCACAACCTTGTCGCGTGTGGTCTCCTTGAGCCTATATTCTTGCTTAAACGATGTTCTGATATCGAGTTATACATTCCTTGTAAAAGTTTTATGGGTCTGTTAAGAATTTGGGTTATGATTAGGTTCATTTGGGGAGAACGTTCTGGAAATTGAAGGAAAAGGACTTTGTTATGGTTTGGTAGGTTTTATTTTGAAACGTTGTGTTTAAGGTTTCTTGTTATGAAAAGTCCTTAATTAATACCCATTATCCCCTTGGTGGTTTCTGTACCCATCCCCACGCGACATGGTGTCTAAACTGTAGGTCCCTCTCGAGGATGAGATTAAAACCTTTTCCTTGTTATATCAAACACACTAGCGAGTGCGGAATCCAAGCTAGCATGCAACCGAGACTTTATACGAGAACAAGCACAAACACAACACGCAAGATTCACCGATTAACACCACTTGTATTAATACGAATGAAGGGTCCGGTTACAAGCTCAATGTTTACAGATATGTTCTATAAACTCTCAAGGTGTGTGTGTGCTCTCAACAGAATGCTCTCTCTATGTGTTCTCTCCCTTCTGTGTCTACTCTTAAAAAAACTCTACTGAACACAACACACTACATGGGTATTTATACCCGACACAGCTAACATGCTCGAAGGATAAGGTAATCTGGTCGAAGGATCATCTATCGACCAGAAGTCTACCGAAAGATCCATACATACCTCGAAGGATGATATCCTTCGAGGTCCATCTGAAACTATCGAATGTTTATCTTTCGAGGTCATCGAAGGATACAAACCATCCTTCGATGACATCCTTCGACACAAGCATGTTACTCACAATGTGCTAACTGTTTGGCCAAGTCTAACCAGGAGGATGGTTGACTTGGTCAAACTTACATCAAACTTACATTAAAGACATCGTTTTGTATCATGACGAAATACAGACAAAGCACAGACACAAGTGCACCAACAAACTCCCCCTTGGCTGTAGCTTTGTCTCGATCTTCGTGTCTTCAAGTCTTCAAGGCCGAGTCGAACCGAGCCGAGTCGCGTCCACACAAAGTGCATCAACAAACTCCCCCTTGGACGCTACTCGTGATGGTTCGTCTTCTATGTCTTTCATGTCGGAGGATCTTCAAAGTCTTCACGCGTCGTAAGTAGAAAGTGTATCAACAAAACTCCCCATTTAACTTAGGTAGTGTGTCAATAAACTCCCCCTTAGATTGAACTCTCCATTGAGTCATCCTCGTGAATCTTTTGACTTGTCAATTCTTCAGATCCTTGTGGTGTTGATGAAGGGACAGCGGCAACTCGATCATTTTATCCTTCGAGTGCCTCCACTTCGTGTCTTCATTCCAAAGCTATTCATCGAACATGTTCTCCTCGCCTTTAGCATCTGCACATGCAAGAAAGCTAAACGCATAATGAGAACAACCGCTTGGAATATAGTTAACATTTAAACTAACGACACATATGAGATCAAATCTCAATCAAACACCAACCGACAGCAGTTTGAAAGTTTAGAAAAATATTCATTTTAATCCTTTAACTTTCAAAACTCGTTAACTTCGACTGTTTATGAAGATGCAATTGTTTTCCGGCTTACGATCAGGATTTTGGGTAGGATAGACTCGAGTTCCAACATCAGTCAATCAAAAATAAACTTGAAGAAAAATCTTTTTGGATTTTATAAAGTTTAAAATTAAAACACACCTAAAATCTTTTTGAAATTTTCATTTTTCAAATGTAAAGACGGAAAGCAATAAATAGATATTTACAACGATGCATAAACAGGAAACATTAAATAAATATTTACAGACATTCTTTTTGCGAGTTTCGAGGGTAAGAGAATCATATCAGTGTACGGTCATGCCAAAACGCTCTTGTTGTTCTTTTAGATAACATTAAGATAAGCATCCTATAACAATTATCGGTATTGTTGTCCACTTAAGCTCAGCTTATCATTTGTAATCATGGCGAGGGGATACGTTAAGGTATAATTTATACTTACCGACCGGTGTTCATCCACATCACGACACATTCCCGTATCAAGGTATGCACGAGGATTCATCTTACCGGTGAGTATACCGATTATCATCTGTTTGACCGTATATGATGTGAGATTCTCACTTATTTTGATTTTGAAAACAAGCCCTTTGTGATATAATCACTTATTGATGAGGAACTTGATTTTCGATGCATGAGGGCACAGGAGCAAGTCCGTGAACAGGTCAGTACTTTCGTACAGCAGAGAGACTAACTTGACTCCCGGAAAGAATTTGTGATATATTATCACTTATTTGTTTGGACATGTGATTGTTGATCACTTATTGAGGTCGTATGCAGTATGTACACGTATGTATAGTATCATGGAAGATCTAGACTTGCGTCCCCGTTATTTTTCGGAAAAAGATACAACCATGATACCCAGATGATAAGCAGCATAAAGACCGAATATCTCAGAACCTCGGCAATCTCTCAAACGAAATTTCGGTACTAAGACCATATGCCAATGAATGGTTCCCACCCAGTCTTCAGTCGATTTAAGTTTATATCACCCTGCACACTTTAAAATGATTGTGAGCCTACCGATACATCTTATATAGAGCTGCTTATCGTTTTTCATTTTGCATTTCAGGTTTAAAGAGGTTTAGACAGACCACTGATGTACTATCATTTTCTCTTTTGCTCGCCAGGAAACTCATTTTTGTTTTTCTATTGTTTTTGTGTTTTTAAATTTTTCGATGTTTTTGGATTTTCAAATTTGGATGATCTACTCCCCCTAAAATCAACAAACTATGACAAATTTAAAAAAACACAAAGATATTCACAAAAAAATGATTTTCCGACGTTGGTTAACTCATGTTTCACCTAAATGCCGTTTACCAAAATTAAGTTTTAATCAGAAATGATTTAGCGAAATTTGGAAAAATCAGTTGGCATGTCGGTAAGCGGTGCGGACCATGACAACATTGTCTGGCCAAAGAGTGCTGAACGAGATAATAAGTCACAAAGAAGCTTAAATATCGACAAGTAAAAGAGAGATTAGAATTTTAAAACCGTATCCTGCAACTGCATCGTGCATTGCAAGGAATCTGAGTGCTCTCCCAAACTGAATATCCACCCGGTGTGGATTTCAAGGTCGATTCTTTGTAGCTACTTAGAAATCTCTTGACAGCAACAAGATCAGAAACCTTTGGGTCCGGCTGGTCGCCCACATTGCACCAGCGAAGGTCTTTGTCTTTCTCTTACAGAAGTAGTGTGCGGTTGTTCAACCCATGTCAAGGCATCCGCACACCCGGTGTAGTTTGATCAACCAACACATTTTCTTCAAACACACCGCGAAGAAATGTACACTGCACGTTCATCTTGTAGATTGTGAACTTCAGACGTGCTGCAGGTGCGTACATTTTGATTTGAATCTATCCCGGGGACCCGATCAAAGCCTTGAACATTCACATTTTGAAATGATTTTCATTTTTGTCGAAGCTTGTCAATCTCTTTCAACAGACATTTCTGTTTCCCTTTCCTTTTTCTCTCCATCAAAGGCAGCAATTTCTTCTGTTGCCTATTTTGTGCAAGGATGCTCCACTATCAACAATCTTACGACTATCGAAAGTTCCTCCTGGAATATCCTACACACTTACTTAAAAATTAGTTGGAGAGAGGGACCCAAGCCTTTGTGGACTTGGGTCGTCCTTGATCATCAAGGTAAGTGATTTCAATCACTCGATGATTAGGAAAAAGAACCTGTGGTGCTCCCCCTGATTGAATTACCTGCTTTTGCTTCCAAGCTGTTTGTCCTTTACCAGTATTTGCATTAATTGTTTTAGCATTTACTGGTTTTACAGTTTTAGGTTTTGCTTGAACAGGTTTTTCTTCTTTGACCTCTGATTTTAAGGCCTTCTCAATTACCTTTTGATTCTTTTGTTTTAACTTCTTTTCCCTTCCTTTCAAGACACGTGGGTCTTGTTTCGGGGAAAATGAACGTTTTTGGTAATTGGTTTCTTGGGGAGCACTTGTTTTTGGCTTCAACTTTTGCAGGTATGGGCAGTATCTTACAATATGCCCAATTGTGCCACACTCAAAGCACATTCTCCGCTCTACAAACCTCGGAGAAACATGTTGATGACCAGACGAAGAACCAGACCATGAACTTTGTGATCTAGACGTGCTTGGACCTAAATCACATCCGTTGGTGTGTTGGGTGTAATTATTCTGTTCATTTCGTTTTAAAACTCTAACTTGTTTTATAAAATCAAGGTTAGATTTATCCTGAAATGTTTCAAGTTTGTCTGAACCCGTGGATCCAACAAAGTTCATTTTCGGTTCTCGTTTCTTAACAGGAGCTCTTTTGTTTTGCACCCATTGTTGTTGAACCTTAGGTGCTTGAACATTCTTGTTCTGAGCCTTCTTTCCCTGTCCCTTACCTTTTCCTGAGTTGACTTGTTGTTTTCGCTCAACTGGTGGTTTTTGTTTTCCGTATTGTTTTCTAATTTGGTCACACGGAATTGGATCACATTGAGTGACAGTAACTTTGCCACTTTTGTTCCCCAAAAACTTATCAGTGCATCCTTCAAAAATTTGCTCAATTAAATCTTGATTTACATTTTTAATTGGAAAATCTT
>JARYGA010031455.1:0-28179 GCA_030545235.1 Helianthus tuberosus
AAATAAAACATAATATAAAAGAAACTTTTAAAGGTCTAAATAAAATTCGGTACCAGTACTTATAACAACACCGAAAATACCGAATACCAAAATCAATAAAACTGGGTACCGATACATGTACCAAATACCTAAAATCGGTACGGATACAGATATGGGTACGAGTACAGGTATTTGGGAAAAGAAGCCCATCCCTAGTGTGTAGTTTAATATAATGTGTAAATGTAATTCCAATTGTAACTTAGTTTTCTCAAATAACATGTAATATCATATATCTTTTGAAATCTAAATACACAATTTTGTTTTTACCTTTTTATATATTTTAATATAAACTTCATTGAAAACCAAATTGTGTCCAAATAAAGTATTTTTGATCTGGTAATATAAAAAATATGATATTTTAATTAGCTTTAATAAAATTATTATAGATATCAATTTGAGTAAACTGCAATTTTATCCCCTGAGGTTAGGGGTCATTGGCATGTCTACCCCCCTAAGGAAATAATTGCAATTTTACCCCCCACTGTTTGCTCTTATGTCGCATGTTTACCCCCCGGCGTCAAAATGGCTAACAGGTCTGTTAACTCAAAGTTGAAATGACTATATTACCCTTCCATTTTACCCCCCAACATTCCTGTTAAGTCGCACAATTACCCCCTCTCTCATAAGCCCTCCACCACCACCATCAACCACCACTGTCACCACCTATCACCACCACCATCTCCCCCACCAACCACCACCTTCACAACTAGGATGGATGATCAAACTTAATATGTATTTCTTTCAAGCAAAGGAGATACCTGCATCTTTGAGATATAATTTCTCAAAAGCCACACAGAAGATATATATAACTTCAACATACCACCTCCACAACTAGGATGAAGATGCTAAATTATTTCAAAAATGTGATAATTTATTTCAAAAATGCTAAAACCTAACACGGAGTATAAAATTCAACTTTACAAATTTCAATCAAGAACATATGTAAGATCATAGATGCTGAATATTCTCATCAGTAAGTCAAAATACATAGTCAACACAATCAAATTCAACAATTATACACTACAAAAGTGACAATTTCATTCAAACACAATCAACTCATCAATTTATACACCAGATGCTCGTACTATACTACTACCACCCCAGTTCATTGACTTAATTGACAAATATTTTTCAATTTATGATGCAAGTAATTCAAGTGTACCAATGAAGTTTTGCAACAATTTTCTTTGCCTACTTAAACCCAAATCATAACAGGCCTTTATAGGCTTACAAATGAAAGAGACCCATTTGTAACGTCCTTGTTTTCATCTCAATGCTCAAACAGACCCATCCACAATCAGGTAAAGACAACATTATGCTAAGGGGAAAATGGGATTAAATCATACAAATGGGTTTCACCATCGTCGCCGCCGAGCTCCGCCGCAACCCGCCGCCGCTGCGCCTCTGGTTTGTCGCCGTCGGTCGTCATCACTAGCTCACTCTTTCTTTCTCTCTGTGTTGTTTCTCCGTCTGGTCGCCGCCATCGTCGCTGTGGCGACGACGTTGTTGCTGCTGTTGTTCTCCGCTGGTGTATGGATCTTGAATTTGAAGATGATGATGATGGATCTGGGTTCTCCGTCTGGTCGCGGCCATCGCCGCCGTGGTGGTGGCGACGTTGTTGCTGCTGTTGTTCTCTGCTGGTGTATGGATCTTGAATTTGAAGATGATGATGATGATGGATCTGGGTTATTTGAAGATGATGATGATGCTTTATCAATAACCTTCAACCTTACACACAATCAAAAACCAAACCCCAGTTTCCAAAATCCAAATTAGGTTTTTTTTATAAAACAGATGAACTAGAGATAATAATTTGGGGCAGCAATCAATTGATGAATAGGGGGAGTAGAAAGATGGATAGATGGAGAATGGTAGCAGATAGATAATTTGGGGCGTTCTTCTTTCCAAGAAAACAATTCTATATTTTCTCTAGATATAATAATAATAATAATAATAATAATAATAATAAATAAATAATAATAATATAGGGTAAGATTACCAAAATACCCCTGCCTATAACAGTCAACTAACTGTTGACTGACGGCGGGGGGTAAACATGCGACATAAGGGTTAACAGTGGGGTGTAATTTTGCAATTATTTCCTTGGGGGGGGGGGGGGGGGGGGGTAGGAGTGCCAATGACCACTAACCTCAGGGTGTAAAATTGCAGTTTACTCTATCAATTTACATCAGTCCTTTGCGCCAGCTGACTTTTATAGTTTTGGGGTGTTGCTACCAAAGTTCAATTAGTGCTAAAAGGTGACCCCTTAACTTTTCTTTTTCCTGTAAGTCTTTTTCTTTAAGCTTTAAAGTTGTCACTCTTAGCCCCGCTTTCTAAAACACTTAATACAATATCACTAAGTTGACCCCCCCCCTATCCGGACTTTCTAATAGGTGTTGTATACAATTGAGTTTGTATATGTTCTACATTATGTGAGTTATTTGGTGTTATAAATTCGTATTTTTGTTTTACGCTTTTTCATAGTTTTGATCGTCGTTGGTTTGCTACAAAACACGGTTTTACACCTCCTCCCCCAACACTAGTAGTGAGGTTTTACGCCCCCAACCCGCAATGCGGGGGCTAAATACTAGTTATTATTATTATTATTATTATTATTATTATTATTATATATTATTTTATATATTAATAAACGAATTGAAATGAATAGTGATTTTAATATTATAATAATATATAGTTTTTAATACTTTTATTACTTTAATATTATAATAATAGTTATTTTCTTACTTTTTAACTTTAATCCTTTTTTTAATATCAGAGGTTGAGATAAGCTTGGTGTCAACCGGTATCGAACCAGTACTGGTATCGAAAATACTGGTACGGTCTTGTTGGGTATCAGTACATGAAGGTAAAAATTATCTTTTAAGAACTAAATAATTAACAACATGACAATTAAAATATGTTTCTTTGTTTTGCTCATAGGATAAACTTATTTTCAGACACAATGAAGTGTAGACTGATCTTTAAACCATTTCAAAACATCTCACTTTTTCGAAGATCTTAAGACTATGGTGTGTGAAAGGCACACAATGAAGTGTAGACTGATCTTTAAACCATTTCAAAAGATCTCACTTTTCTCGGAGATCTTAAGACTATGGTGTGTGGAAGGGCTTGGGTTAGGGGCATTGCTCGACACGTGGTGAGGGTGGTATCCACAAGGTAATACTTAAAAACTGGTGTGATGTGGCTTAGCTTAGCGTGACCAGCCATGTGATTTTTTGTTTGTTTTTTTTTTTTTGGTTTGGTAACGGCTAGATCGAACCAGCCAACCAAAGTCAGCCATGTTACCCAGCCCCCCGCCCACGTCAGGGTCAATCTCCACGCCAAAGGGGCAACGACATATCCAACATTTACCTGGGGTGGAGCAGCCGGAGTTGAACCCAAACCGCCGCCTTAACTCACGCCTCACACTCCACAATCTAAAGATACAATATAAAAAACACATTGTATGATTAGTATTATGGCCATGAGACACACAATGGATATATTTGGTTTCCATTTCACCGTTTTACCCTCCTCGTAGATCCACATCTGCTCTGCTGTGTTTTTCATTCCCATCTTTAAACTCTTAGTAAATCAGAGACGTAAATTTCACGCCATCAGACACCATAGATTTGATTTTCTCTCATTGGCTCCCAAAGTTCGTACTCTAAATATATTATATATTATTTATATGTGTATATCTATACCCCTTCTCCCTAAAAAACACCCTTGAATTTGACAAACACAGACTACGTTGGCTATTTAATTTTTGTTGCAAAAAGAATTTTATTGAAAGTGTTGAGTCCAAGACGAGATCGTTTTCTTTGACTAAGATGATAAATGATAAGTACTCTGTGTTTGAAAGAGACCACACATGAAACACATGTAGCATCTTTATATATTAGTCTCACTTTCACCCATTTACATTCACTTCATTTCTCAGTTATTCCTATTGTAACTTGTAAGTTTGTTTACTTGAGTTTTTTTTTATTGATTTAAGACTTGAATACTCGATTTCAAAAATATTTTCTTTTGCTTGTTTCTCATTTCTTAAATATGTTTACTCAATTTTTAGTGTATAATTTCTAATATGGTCTGATTTTGGCAGTAAATATTGCTAAATATTTTGAATAAGGTCAACATGCTTCAATTATGTGATAACTAGTGAAGATATATATATCAAAGATACATTTAAATTGATAGAAAACTACTTAGAATATATAAAATGTTTATGTATAATTTATGTCTTGTTCATTTTTGTTTCTTGATTTATAAAATGTTTATCATGATTCAAGTTTGATCATTTTGTAGCCTTTTCGTATTTTACTTAACCCATTATCAAACTTGACCAAGTTTACACATTACTCACTATCCATTAACTATAATGGGCCAACACGTTAGAGATCTGATCTTTAATTACTTTGCAGATGCTCTGTAGCGAGATTCATCAACAAGCATGAGGTTTAAGAGGATTTGTCTAGCAAACCTTAAATGGCGTCTTATTCACTATCATCGACTTAAGCATCCCGTAAACACACAAAACACTTTATAAAAAAGTAAATAAATTAGCTATGGGTGTAAGGGATTCTAACAAAAACTGAAGCACGTTGGTCTAAAAAGTAAAAAAAAAAAATGTTTTCTAGTTTATATTAAAATATAGAGAAAAGAATAAAATTAATCATTTCGAATATTTAGAAAATGTTAGATATTGCAAGTTATTAAAGAAAAAAAACACACTTTAGATAAAAATTGGTAAAAGGGGTAAGTTGACACAACAATAACCAATTTTTTTATCCCTTTAAAAATAACTTAAGAGTTTTTTTATTATTCTAAGCTTACTAAAATTTCATTGGTTGTTTTAAAATTATATAACTTTCTTATAAACGTTAGAACTTTATATATCAAGTGGGACAATTGAAACCGTTCAAAAAAAAGTGGGACAATTGAAATACAAATGAGTCTTGTTGATTATTTAGCAAATTGTTTTTTTTTTCTCAGTTTGAGTTAAATTGTGTCGAAAGTAATCTTCTCAATACTCAAAAGTTGAAGGATTTAAATGGTTTATTTTATTTCACTAGGAAGATTTAGAAAATACTAGTTTTATTTTATTTGGTTTCCTTATAGAAGTATGTTACTTGTTCAAAGGTTGTTCGGTATAAATAGGGTACCTTGGATTTTAATAAAAGTATTCTTGAACAAAATAGTACGTGAAGTTTTATTCTTCACATATCCCTTATGGGTATTGCTTCAATTTCAATCACAACCCCTCCTTGTTTGTTTGTTCTCCGAGAAACAAACTGTATGCCTCCCAAGACCATTCATGGCCAATATGATCACCCCAAGGTTCTTTTTGCCCTAATTTTTATCTTTTTTACTTAGTTTGGGTTCTATTCTTTTTATGCTCATTAAATAAATTTCTTACACTATAGGTGTAAAATCACTTTGATCGTTCTGTTGTATTGTGTGTTAATTTGGTAATCTGAGTTTTTTTAACTTTAAAGATTGAAACCTCAATTGGGTTATGTAGAGTAAAACTGAGACTGTCTAATGAATGAAAGCTGTAAATGGTGATTAGGCTTAAAAAAAATTTGAAAGGTAAACTTTTATAAAAACACAACCGGCGTGAACCTATGTCTCCAAGGAAGAGACATAGACCCGGCACCACAAAACGATTACATCAAGTCAAGTTTACACGAAGAATCCCAATCTATAGATCCCTTATTATATCTACATCTAAACCATAGAAAACTTAAGGATTTAATCTCCGCAACCACCTCTAACACCTTTAATTTCCTGTCCGAAAAAATATCTATGATCGGTGAACTCGTCTGTGGCTGTTTGTTCAGCAGCCTGTCTCTGAACTGCGTATCATTCGAACGATAGACATCATCGGATCAACCAACAGCAACCTTCTCCTCCGTTGTCCTTTGTTTCGTCTCCGGTTGTTTTCTTTGACCCACATAATTCCCATCTACGAATTTTGCGACGCCAATAAATAACTTATAATCTCCCGTCTTCACATGCTTCATATTGTTCTCGAGTTCTCGAGAGTTTTTTACGTCCAAGAAATTGACAAAGGCGAATCTTTGCCCAAACTTGTTTAATTTCCGAGCCACATAAACCTTCTCAATCTTCCCATACCTTCTCAATCTTCCCATATTCCCCTAAGCACCTTCTCAAATCCTCCACCGAACACTTATCCGGGATATTTGCCACAAAGAACTTCGTTACGATCTCTTCCTTCCTATGAGTGTTATCAGCATTCGGATCTCTTCTCTGTCGTACCGGAATCTATTGCCACTGATCAGACGACGGTTGGCCACCTTGCCTCATCCTAGAGAGTGTTTAAGGTTTTTGATTAGGCTTTAAATAGCTTTTAAAAGTAATATCAGAAAACTAGATACTCCTAACTGTTAGGCTGGAGGGAGTGGGATAAAGCCCCTAAGGGGCTTTATCATGCCACGTCAACGTCACGTCACGTCCACGTCAGACATGGGGCTTTAAGGCCCCTTCCCCTAACTTGCAGGGCGTGTGATAAAGCCCTCGTCATCATTACCTAAGTATTATTTTTATTTAAATATTTTTTTTAAATTAAATGCCAATTTTAATAACTAGAAAATTAAAAAAAAAACATAGTTTCATTAAAAAAAGGAAAAACATTACAAATTCCTAAAAAAATGCAAAGTTAAAAAAAATTTAAAAAAAAAAATTAATCTTAAAAGCTAATCACCTCAAAAATTGAAGATAAAAACAAAGGGTATTATGGTAACTTCAACCAAACTAGGGTTTTCCTTCATCTCTATAAAGCCCCAACATCTCAAACTTATTTTCATCATTCCAGCTGACGCCACATCTTCCTTCCAGTTTGCCTCCTCCTTCCCGTTTGCCTCCTTCTTCCAGTTTGCTTATAAATTAGAATTAACTTTTTTTAAATGAACATTGCTCAACAGCCATCTTTGACCAAACACTTCGAAAATCACAATTTCCGTCCGTTAACATAATGGCGAGACTCCCATGGCGCCCCCCTTTAATTCGGTCGATATGGGTGGTGGCGCCTCGGGGGCGCTATCGGTGGTGAGGTGGCGGGGTGGCGCCCTTCCATACCCTCTGCCTTAGCACCTAACTTCAGCAGCAGACGAGACAGTTCGTGTTCTAAACCTATGATTATACTGATTTAAAATGTTGGTTAAGTGGTGTACTCCACAACTAAAAGGTTGTAGGTTCAAATCCTGTAGTTTGTGTGTGCAAACTGTGTGATTTTCTTCAACTTATGATATTTAGTTTATCATATAAAGTTTACCTTTTTTTTTTAGAGTAAATTGCCATTTTAGTCCCTGAGTTTTGTCCAAATTTGCCACTTTGATCCAAATAGTTTTTTTTCCCCTCTGGGTCCCTGACTTTTACATTTTGTTGCCATTTTGATCATTTTGTCTAACTCCATCCAAAAACCCAGTTTGTACTTAATCACTAATGTTTTCAGTTGCCATTTTGATCCAATTCCAAAAAATCAAAAAAATTCCAAAAAATTCAAAAAAATCTAAAAATCATAAAAATTCTAAAAAATCATAAAAATTCTAAAAAATCCAAAAATCATTAAATGTTTCGGCACGAACCGTTTCGACCCGTACCGTTTCGAACCGAACCGTTTCGACCCGTACCGTATCGAACCGAACCGTTTTGACGCGAACGGTTCGGTTCGAAACGGTACGGCTCGAAACGGTTCGGGTTCGATACGGTACGGGCTCGAAATGGTTCGCGTCAAAACGGTTCGCACTACTACAAAATGGAGTATTAGACGGTGTTGAAGTTTTTTTTAGACGGGGTTAAAGCAATAACACCGTCTTAAAATCAATACCCATATGACCATTGTGCTGTTTTGATTAAAATATTCAAGAAAATTAAAAAAAAAACCTCGTCTAATGCTTAAACACCGTCTTATACTATTTTATGCAAGCTTTAGACGGTGTTGTCTTGAACACTGTCTTATAATTCAAAAAAAAAAAACTCATCTAATGCTTAAACACCGTCTTATACTATTTTATGCAACCTTTAGACGGTGTTGTCTTGAAAACGTCTTATAAATATCATAATGTATGACGAAACCCTAAAACATACTCAGTGGAGTCCCCCAAAACCCACATGCCACCTGAGTGTAAACCACCACCACACCACCTGTGTCTTTTCTTCTAAATTCTTACAACAAGTGCATTACATCTGAAATTCGATCCCTGGATCTGAAGAAATCGAAGCACAGACTTGCACCGAAGTAGATCAAATTGAAAACGCAGTAGCTGTAGCAGTGGATTTTGTTTTGGGATAAAACACCCTCCGCTTCCTGGTATTTCTTCCGTGCCCTAATTTTATGCTTTAATCATCAAATGAGCTCCTGAATCATCTGCTTTTTTTGTGAATTTCTATCCAATATATTCCTTAGGGTTATTCGTTGTTAATATAATAATATTTTTGGTTATGATTATTGATGATATATGTATTCTATGATTGGGTTTGCTGGTATTTGTGTATTTCTGACGAAATTATGTTTTTGTTTGAATAGTTGATACTTAAATTGGGCGTTTTTTAGGGTTTCATATCTATTCAACTTATAAATTGAAATCTTGTAGTTCAAGGTTTTCTATACAAATAGAACAATCTTGTGCTTCTCATGTAGGATATCATGTAAGTGTATGATTTTCAACACATCTGCTGGAAGTGACAGGTTAGGTAACAGTTTACAACAGATTCGGGTCAAATGGTTAACTTTTACATGGGTCAAACCACTGAGGTCGGTTTGGTTAACACACCTTTTGTCCAAAGTTGAGTTGAATATTATATAAAAAGTTAATAGGTAAGTCTTTTGATAGAGGATTATTTGGAAAAAAAATTGACGATAACATTGGCGAGCCCAAACAAAAAATTATTTATTTTTTATATAATATAATAATAATGACGATAACATTGGCGAGTCGAACTCGAGCCGAGCTTTGGCTCGTTTAAGCGATATTGAAGCGAGCTGAAGCCGAGCTTTTAGCTCGTTTGAGGTTGTTTTCAAAATAGCTCGAGCCGAGTCGAGCTGAGCTCGAGCTTTGGTTTTAACTCTCGAGCCGAGCTCAAGCTCAAATAAGTAGGCTCAAACCGAGCCGAGCTCGAGCTTCATAAAAACATGACTAGCCGAGCTCGGGCTTGGCCCGGCTCGTTTACACCCCTAAGTTCAAGTGCTAACTTCCTAAATCTTTTCAAAATAAATAAAAAGATTATATTATTATTTTAAAAATATAGCTTTAAGTTTATATATATTCTTTTTATGAAAACGGATCACAACTCAATATCTTGCAAGGGCTAGGGACGAGCAGCATCACAGACTAAATGATATTGTTTATTTTTCTTTTTTTCTTTTTACCTTAATCTGGTATGTATTTTGGTGTGTTTAAGAACTGAATTTGGGTTGTCTTTTAATTTGTTTAAATTTTTATTTATGTTTGACAATGTGTGGCCTTTCGATTTTTGCTTGGTTTACTTACGAATTAACTCAGAAATGGTTGTTTGCTTTACTTATGAATTAATTCAGAAATGGTTGTTTGATACTATGTTGGATGTTGCATTTTGGTTTAGTGTTGTTTATTTTGGTTAATTAATGATTAGTATGGAATTACTTGTAGATTTTGATCACTCTAATCAATGTTGGTAAAACAGAGATTAAATCAACAATAAGAACAAGGTTTTGTGGCAATTTTATAATGTATGCTTTATTGGGAAATTGAAAACAGAAATAAAAGGTGCTCTAATGAAAATGGCTACTCCTGCTAAATTTAATGAAACCCACGCTTGCATTTTCCAGCTCAAAACGCAGGTTCGTTTTTTGATGCAGTGGTAACGAGAACAGAGGAAAATCTCCGATGACCACAACACCACAATTGATTTCTTGCCATTTTCCAGCTCAAAACGCAGGTTAGTTTTTTGATGCAGTTTCGCACGTTCGCTTTATGTTTGGTAACTGTACATATTTGACAACTATGATTGTATTGGCTTACAATGGGTTCTCATTATGTTACTAAACTTGCAGGAACCTCTACTATCATCTTAGAAAGTATTTGGTGTAAATGAGCATTTGACTAAGTATCTGATGAAGAAGCGGATGATGACACGTGTATGACGTACAATTATTACATTTTATATGTTAGGTAGTTTTATTACGTGTTTGTGAATTGTGACTTAAAACGAACCCGGATTGTGACGTTTGTGACGTTTATGCTTATGTTTTTTTGAAAGGCAACCATTTATGCTTACGTTTATGCTTATTAGTTTATGTTTTTTTTAGTTTTTGTGTGTCGTGAACCGGAAATTGGCAGGTTTGTATTGAAAAAACAAGAAAAAAAAACGTTTTTTATGCATCAGCGACGATAGGGAAATAGTGACGATTGCGACGACATGATAACAGCGACGATTTATATCATAATATCAAAAGACGGTGTTCATCAAGTTTAATATGGGGATCAAATTGAACACCAAAAGACGGTGTTCATCAAGTTTAAGCCGGTGTTCAAATTGAACACCGTCTAATAAGACTTGATTTTAAACCAGTGTGCTTTAAGACGGTGTTGAAAACACCGTCTTAAAACCCATATCACCCCGTCTAAAGCTCTATTTTGTAGTAGTGTCGGTTCGATACGGTACGGCTCGAAACGGTTCGGTTCGATACGGTACGGTTCGCGTCAAAACGGTTCGGTTCGAAACGGTTCGCGTCGAAACGGTACGGTTCGAAACGGTACGGGTCGAAACGCTTCGCGTCGAAACGGTTCGGGTTCGAAACGGTACGGGTCGAAACGGTACGGTTCGAAACGGTTCGCGTCGAAACGGTACGGTTCGAAACGGTAAGGGTCGAAACGGTTCGGTTCGAAACGGTTCGCGTCGAAACGGTACGGTTCGAAACGGTACGGGTCGAAACGGTTCGGGTCGAAACGGTTCGCGTCGAAACGGTACGGGTCGAAACGGTACGGGTCGAAACGGTTCGGGTTCGAAACGGTACAGGTCGATATGGTACGGTTCGATACGGTACGGTTCGATACGGTACGGGTCGAAACGGTTCGGTTCGATACGGTACGGGTCGAAACGGTTCGGTTCGAAACGGTTCGCGTCGAAACGGTACGGTTCGAAACGGTACGGGTCGAAACGATTCGGTTCGAAACGGTTCGCGTCGAAACGGTACGGGTCGAAATGCTTCGCGTCGAAACGGTTCGGGTTCGAAACGGTACGGGTCGAAACGGTACGGTTCGATACGGTACGCGTCGAAACGGTTCGGTTCGAAACGGTTCGCGTCGAAACGGTACGGTTCGAAACGGTACGGGTCGAAACGGTTCGTGCCGAAACATTTAATGATTTTTTGATTTTTTAGAATTTTTATGATTTTTTAGAATTTTTTTGATTTTTAGATTTTTTTGAATTTTTTAGAATTTTTATGATTTTTTAGAATTTTTTTTATTTTTAGATTTTTTTGGATTTTTTTTGATTTTTTGGAATTTTTTTGATTTTTTGGAATTGGATCAAAATGGCAACTGAAAACATTTTTTAAGGAAATCCCCAAAATACCTCTGTTACAAACTGGGTTTTTGGATGGAGTTAGACAAAATGATCAAAATGGCAACAAAATGTAAAAGTCAGGGACCCAAAGGGGAAAAAAACTATTTTGATCAAAGTGGCAAATTTGGACAAAACTCAGGGACTAAAATGGCAATTTACTCTTTTTTTTATAAACATTCATCGCTCAATTAGTAAAGGTGGTACAAATAAACCCAGAACAAGTATGAAGGTGGATTTTATAATATTAGAATAGAAAGCTCTCTAGATGTGATTGTTGTTACTACCATTAGGTATAGTTGTTAAAAGCAATCGTCTCTTGCGCCTAGGCCTATTTTTCTGGTGAGACGAGGCCAGGCAGTTGCACTTTAAGTCGAGGAAATTGCGCTTTAATTCTCTAGGTGATGGTTCGGGCACACATTCCGACGAGATTCATAGATTCTAGAGAGCTTCCGGCCAAATTCTCTAAATTCCGGCAAGATTCTAGCCAAATTTCTACTTTTTATTCAAGGAAACCTACTATTCTACCTTAATACTTTGGTACTAATTAGATGATATAAAGTGTTACTTTATTTTATTTGAAAAATAGTATTCTTTTTCTAATACATAATATATTTTTAATTTTTTTTCATTATACGCTATATTTTTCTCAGGTTCTCGCTTTTTTGCGCTTTGCGCCTAGGCCCCAGGCGAGACCTATGCGCCTTTAATAACTATGGAGTTAAGCCATCTGAAGAAGCAAGTGCAACAACAATATTGTTTGCTTATGAAGCCTTTGCAGTCGATGTAACAAATTCACCAAGAACACGATAACTAGACGGGTCTGTGGGACACTTCCCAAGCCCGATTAAACTGCCCCGTTTGGCCCCAAAACCCGAAACTCTAATAACAATAGACTGTCCGACCATTCCAATGAAAGCTTCCTCTTAACATACTTTGGACAACAATCCACCCAGTTTAGAATCAAGTTTTTTAAAGGTAGTCCATGTGATTTGACAATATTTCACCTTTAGTCCCAAACTTTTAAAAATTATATTCATGTTTCCTATGGTTTGTTCAGTTGTTACTCGGATAGTCCCTTGAGTGGATGACCATTACTTTGTTAAGTTCATATACAATGACAGAATTACCTTTAATAATTAGAAAAACAATAAAAAATTAAATATTTTTTATTTTCAAAATTTGAGAAAAACAATAATCTTTTAGTTTGTATTGGGACCCACCCACGAGACACGAGATGCAACGAGTTCACCAACGCTGGTGCTGTTATCGATTATTACTTGACATTAATTTTTATTTATCTATATAGACACCCAAGATTGTGACAAGGATTATTTACCATACCGAACCATCAAGTTTAGATGTTTTGCACATTTGTTATTTCAACCTTTCTACTTCTTTTCTTGCATCACAAACATACAATAACATAACTGAACAAATCGAATAAACCGATATCTGAACCCATAAACATCCCTACCCCTACTTTTATATGCATTTTTTGTTCACTTATTAAGTTCAGATGTTTTGCACCTTTGTTATTTCAATCTCTAAAGACTAACAAGTGAATGCTGACAATCTATACAGACATCGAAATGGACAGCGACGACCTAATTCCAGGATACCTTATACATGAAAGTTATGAAGACACACTGAAAGCTTTTGATCAATCAGATCATTCTGCAAAAGAAATCACAGAAAGTAATGGTTTTAATTTAATTTAATTTTTTCATCAAAATTTGCACTTACTTTATTTTTAAACAAATTTTCAAGATGTTTAGAACTTGCCGATGGGGAAACGTGGATGGATGTTATTTTTCTGCTCAAAGAGTCATTACCTGCCATACTAAATAGCGAGACTGGTTTGCTTTTTTATCTGCTGAGCGCTAAGTTTGTTAGGATTTTAACAAAAAGTCGGCGAGCACAAGTTATTGTAATGTTTTTGATAGAACTCAAAATTGAAATAGTAGGAAATTGAAAGGTTCACTAAGTTAGAGTTTTTGCTGTATTTATTATGTATTGCTTTTCTAGTTCAATTGGTGGCAGCAACGAAGCACTTGAGTTTGCTCAGAAACACTTCACACCTTTTCAAGAGTTGGGAGCCCACGAAACTATGATTAAGGTAAGTTGTATATACATACATATATATATATATATATGCGTGTGTGTATAGGTATACATATATGTATATGTGCGGTTGTTTAAGGCAACTTCTTTTTTTATGCAGGGTGTCGAGATTAAGTGTCGTATTCACGTAAGTTGAACGTATAATCACATGCTTGCATGTTTAACGTGTTTTGCATAACTTATGAATAAAGTAACACATGTTAAATCAATCCAAGTGTATAAACAAACTATGAAATGTGCACAACATGAATATGAAGAAAATACGAATTTCATTATGATACAAGTCTCGGATTTTACAACGATTACAACCTTGGTTTTGCGACGATGCAACGAATTACGATTTCAAAGGAGATGAGTTTCCAAAAATAGATTTACAAGACACGATTTCTAAATTAGAAAAGTTACGAAAAAACGGAGCGTTATAGGATGGGTCGTTGGATCAGAAGCTTCTATGATATTAAGCTCCCTTGTTTTGTAAATACCATAAAGGTTTTAGAGTTGGGATGTTTGACTATTGGTTCAAATCAATGGTTCTTTGCATTTTGCAGTTTGTTAAAGAGAAAGTACAATGGTTGCACATTGACATGTCTGGGCCCCTTTGGGATGATAAGAAAAAAACGACTGGATTTGCTTCCCCACTTTGGTGGAATGGGTCGTGTCCAACTCGGTATCTCATTCTGATGCACAAGTGGCAGCTACAAATTTGGGCCTTGAAATGTCTGCAGGTCAAGAACCCGAGAGAAGGAAACTGAAACAACGTGCGTGGACGGAGGATGTCCAAAAAGAAAATTGAGTTGATGTGTCTTGCATTTTGTATTAACATTTTTTATCATGCTTTAGCTAGCTTAATGAGGCTCCAATGACACTTAAAAGATTTCAAGAAAACCATTTGAAAACGTTGTTTGGAAATTTAGTGAAAATGAGTTTGTCCCCGACTACCGTTTATCTATCTTTTGGTCTCTTTAAGATTCGACTGGTCATTGCTAAACTCGTCAAATGGCTAAACTTTATTTATGTTGGAAACAAAGAATGCTCGGAAGACATTGTGGTTTCACATTTAGATTTGTTTATATAGCTCGTATCTTAATGCTTTGCTCGTAAGCTTTCTTTAATCGGGATACATGAGCGGTCAGCTTAACTTCTAAATCAATTGAACCCGTTTTTTCTACTATATAATCTGGTGACAACTTAGGGGCTGTTTGTCAACTTCTGAATGGGTAAGTGCTAAACCAGTAAGAGGTATGAACCATTAAGAGCCAGTATAATGCTTAACCGTTCAGAGGCAAATGTCTGAACCATTCAGATATCTGCTAGCGAAACAACAGTCTGAACCATTAAGTGTTGAACCGGTAAGAAGTCTGAACCATTAAGAGATGAAACAAACAACCCCTTAGGTAGTTAGTGCACCTAGTAGACACAAATAACGTATGTGCAACCTTATATACACCTACACCGCAACTATATATAGATACACCCACATACCTACTTCAAATGTGCATTCTCTGCAATGTTTTTTCGAAGAAAATTGTTTCATGTGGTTCAGTGCACAATGTAATGGGTGTCGCAATAGCCTGATAGTTTCATCCATGTCACACGTCATATCAGTCCTTCACTGTTGCCACCAGAGTATCATGAGAGGTGTTGTCTTTATGGCAGAATGATGGTTTGTATTAGACCATCACTAAACTAGGGATAACCACTTGCCGTAAGGTAAACATCTGTTAGAAACCTAGGCTTGGTCGTTTCGCGGATGGTATGCTATAGAGAAACCCAACAAAGGTCAAATCTTTTCAAATGCATTTAAAAAGATCATATCTTGATCAAAGACTATGGTAGACACTATCAACCACAACAAAGGTCAAATCTTTTCTTTGAAATCATAGTAACCTGCTAATAAAATTCATACTAATATGAGTGAACACAATGATTGATAATTGATGTGGGTTTGGGTACAAGACTTAACAATTAACAAACCTAGTGAAGCTACCGTTTCAGGTTTTGCCATTTAATAGAGAACAGGTAGAGAAAGTATAGTTCAAACTAAGAATATTGCTTCTCAATACTCAAGGGTTGTTAAGCACGCAATACACCGATTAACTAACTACAATTAGTTAGTTATTACATTGTAATCTTTACCTGACGTATCTAGAAAAAATGTCAAGTGGCAACATTTCAAAATTTTCTTTTCTATAGGGGCGAAATAAAAAAAAAACATCAATTTTTTTCAAAATTTACACTACCGCCGGAGCGTCAAGGCAAGGGGTAGCGGGGAATTTGTCTTTTGAGGTCGACAAGATTAATTTACAACTAGAAAGTATAACAATTGTTGGGAAACAAATTTTTAATATTCTGCTTTCCTAGTTCCTGGTATTGTTACAATTTGAAATTAGACAATAGTCTAGCTGCAAATCCTCTAATCCAACACAAAAGACTCTTTGTTGCAATTTATTCATATAAATATCTGGAGATAATGTTTTCCATGTCAAGTGCAACACAAGATTATGCCACATCAAGTAAATAGACCGTGTTTAATTGCTACGGGCAAGTCGCTTTTCTATTAGTAATGTCAAACTCTAACTTGGTTTATATAGGCTAAACTCAACTTGCTAGCCAAGACATTACCATAATTTATTATAAGACAACTGGGGAACTTAGCCAATATAACCAACTTATCAAATTTGGTCCCCCAAGTTCACCAGCTTATGACTTGGTCTCCTTTAATTTCGATTTCTTGTAATTATGTCTTAGTGCTTTTGTGTTCCGGCTCCTATGTTTTTGTTTGGCCGGGGTTGCGTTTTAATAAAATTTGCATTTAAAAGAAAAAGTAACTCGAATTCAATTTTATCTTTGGTAATTCGTAGCTTAAAAATTTATTAATGAGTTAAGTTTATTGAAATAAAAGTGAAACGAGAAAGACTTTATCAATTCAACACACTTAGAGGTGAGGGTTGGGTCGAATGACAAAGTCATTGGAGTTAAAGGTTAGAACCTTAGTATTATCGCCTTTAGAAATTTTCATCACCCTTAAATTATCTTTTCTATAGTTAAGATTGGGGGGGGATAGTGCACGGTCCTCCCAACCGCCGGAGTGATCCCACTCCGGGAGCCGCCACCCGACCAGGCAAGCTCCGCGGTGAATTCCCCATACCGGGCCCTCCTCCTGGATCATTTTCGATGCCAAGATTCGAACCGGGTACCTCGGGAAGAGGTGGGTGTCGGTGGCCAACTGGGCTACCCCAGAAGGTTTTCTATAGTTAAGATTAAAATCACAACAATAGCATCGGTCTATCGAATCACTGATCCGTTCAAAATATGCAACGCAACCAACGAAAGTGTGTTCAAAGGGTTATCGTATCTTAATCTTCTCAATCTACAGTCATCTCATCTGGTGTGTGTGTAGGTTTTTTTACTCTTACAAATCCTTTTATACATTGTTTGTTTCCATTGTTTAGTATTTATACTGTTTTAATAGATTTCGATAGCACAGATTGTTAGTGAAACTGGCTGTATGATTGTGGCAAAAATTTGTTCATATGGGTTGTTTGTATGAGAGCCATATCGTACAGCCCGTATGATGTTTTGACTAACAAATAAATGACTAATGTAACCACCTCCAAAGTCATATGGATTGTATGACCTTTTCATCCTATCATATGGCCCATATGATATATGAGTAAAGTTCCTGTACAAATAACTTTAAAGTACTAAACGTACGAATAGCATGAAAAAGACAAAAAAACGCGGTAACGTTTTCGTAATTATTTGCTCGTAAAGTAATTATCAAACTAATATTGTGAGAATTGTGAGAAATAATGTGGTGATGACAAGTGTCCTATATCTAAATTAATTTAAAAGGGTGAATTAGTAATTTTCTATTTCTTTCAAGGGTTATTGGATTTTAATAATCCTAAGTTTCACCAGTTGACCGATAATAATCTCAATTTTAAAAGTTTCCTCCAATAATCCCGACTTATAAAAGTTTGGCCGCCATTGATCCTTTTCAAACATATAATAATTTCGTCTCCTCAATAGATTCAATTACACCTAGAGACTCCTTAATTGATTTAAGTGCACCTATGTTAGAAAAGGATCAATGGCGGCCAAACTTTTACAAGTTGGGATTATTGGAGGGACTTTTTAAAGTTGAGATTATTATTGGCCAACTGGTGAAACTTAGGATTATTAAAATCTAATAACCCTTCTTTCAATTAATTGATTAAAAGATAACTGCCTAAAATAACCGCCACCTTTTATTATAGGAATTCGAATTTAAGAATTAATCTACGAATTTGTGTCATCTCGTTCACCGGTTATTAATTCTGTAGTGTTATATAATTCTGTAGTGCAACCACCATTCAGAACTGTATAGTGTTATATATTTTTATGTAGTATTATATATTGTTACATGGTGTTATATGGTGTTATATAATGATTTTTGGTGTTATATAATTTTGTAGTGTTATATAATTATGTAGTGCAACCACCAAAAAACACTATATAACACCATCAATAATTAGTTCTGTAGTGCAACCACCATTCAGAATTGTATAATGTTATATATTTTTATATAGTGTTATATAGTGTTATATGGTGTTATATAGTGTTATATGATGGATGCATAGTGTTATATTTTTCTGGTAGCATGTCTATGATAGATGTATAGTGTTATATATTGTTATATAGTGTTATATAGTGTTACATAGTGTTATATGGTGTTACATAGTGTTATATGGTGTTATATAGTGTTATATGATGGATGTATAGTGTTATATGATGGATGTATAGTGTTATACATTTCTTGTAGCAGTTACATATATCTGTATTTTTAGAATTTAGAATCGATAGAATTTAGCAGTTAAATTTGAATCGCTAGAATTTAGGAGTGAATCACTAGAATTTAGGAGAGGTTACCAAATTTGAAACATATACAAAG
This sequence comes from Helianthus tuberosus, assembly GCA_030545235.1. Taxonomy (NCBI): domain Eukaryota; kingdom Viridiplantae; phylum Streptophyta; class Magnoliopsida; order Asterales; family Asteraceae; genus Helianthus; species Helianthus tuberosus. The sequence goes on from JARYGA010031455.1 coordinate 18,668, forward strand.
ACACTATTAACCCTATAATTTTCAAATCAGTCCACATAATTAAAAAACAATTTATAATTTGGTCCCTATTGATCTCAACCATTAGATCAAAGATCGAATGGTTTAAAACACTTCTTACACTTCTCACACTTTAGACACTTTGTACAATATCCCCACCCTTTATATATATAACCCATCAGATCCATCAAAACATAAGTATTATTATCTCTTCTTGAACCAGTTAACACAACCAATGAACCCTTTACTATCTTAGCCTTACCATCTCTTAGAACCACTACATACCCTTTTTCTTTCAAATGTTCCCAAGAATATCAGGTGTTATGTGGTAAGAACAGCCTGAATCTAGTACCCATAACTGACTAGACTCCATCTTTGTAACCATAAGAACATCTGCACTCTCACAACTTTCACATGAACCTTCTGGTGATCCAGTTACATGTTTCTTGTTTTGATTGAACTCTGATTTCTTCTTTTTCCATCTGGACAATCTCTTTTAAAGTGCTTCTCAGAATTGCAGACAAAACACCTTCTCTTCCCCTCTGTTTAAAGAACCCTTGTTCTTGCTACCCCTTTGTTCAGGTCTTCCTCTAATGTATAACCCATCAGATCCATCATCCTTTAATTCTCCTTTCTTCTGTTATTCTTTAGAATTCATAGCAGAAACAACTTCTTCCATGGTCAAACTCTCCTTTCCAAACTTCATTGTATCTACAAAGTGTTCATATGACACTGGTAAAGATGATAAGAAGCTAATAGCCCTATCTTCATCATCAATTTCCACTTCAATGTTCTCAAGATCAAGAATGATCTAGTTAAACTCATCAATGTGGTCTTCTAAAGACTTACAAGGTGTCATCTAAAACATATAAAATCGTTTCTTGAGATATAATCTGTTGGCTAATGACTTTGTCATATACAGACCTTCCAATTTCGACCAAATACCAGCAGCTGTTGTTTCTTTGGAAACCCCCCTTAGAACTCTATCACCGAGACTAAGAATAATCGTACTATGAGCCTTCTCCATCACTTCTTTCTTTTCTTTATCTGTAAACCCTTCAGGTAACTCTTCTTCACCCTTCAAAGCGTGAACAACTCCGTGATGTACTAACAGTGCCCTCATCTTCAACCTCCAGAGACTGAAATCATTCTTACCATCGAACTTTTCAATATCAAACTTAGCGCTTGTCACCATTCTTGTTTCTCCAATCGATTTGCACAGAAACCTCTTTCAAGATCAAGCCAACAATGGCTCTGATACCAATTGTTAACTTTAAAGCGGAATTATAGAAACTAAATGAAAGAATATTGATCAAAAGAAACAATTCGTCAACAAGTTCTTATTGATCAATTCAATACAGAATCAAGAACATCGCTGATGATTACAGAAATCTAAAAGGAATTGAACTGAAACTAATTACAAAGAGAATGCCTAAAATCAAAGCCCTAACCATCTTATAACAAACTGTAACAATCAAATGTATCAACTGTTCACAACTAGCCCTTATACTTATTACTTATTTCTGTTTTCAGACAAAACACTATACTTTCAGTAACTTTACATTTTCTACCCAAAGTTAAACAAACTCTTCGACCATTGTTGACCTTTGACTTTATAATGTTGACTTCACTTGACTTCATCATTAAACATTCTTGACTTGTGTTGATCATCAGATTTTAACCTCAATACTTAACAATCTAATGTTATAACTTGATAAATTTACGTCTTGACCCACCATGATCATTACAAAGAATTGTGGTTGTACAAATTAAGCTCCCTTGTTTTGTAAATACAATAAAGGTTTTGGAGTTGAGATGTTTGACTATTGGTTCAAATCAATGGCTCTTTGCATTTTGCAGTTTGTTAAAGAAGAAATACAATGGTTGCACATTGACATGTCTGGGCCAGTTTGGGATGATAAGAAAAAAACAGCAACTGGATTTGCTATACCCACTTTGGTGGAATGGGTCATGTCCAACTCGGTATCTCATTCTGATGCACAAGTGGCAGCTACCAATTTAGGCGCTGAAATGTCCAAAGGTCAAGAACCCAAGAGAAGGAAACTGAGACGACGTGCGTGGACGGAGGATGTCCATAATTGAGCTGTGTGTCTTGCATTTTGTATTAACATTTTTTTTATCATGCTTTAGCTAGCTTAATGAGGCTCCAATGAGCCTTGAAATATTTCAAGAGAACCATTTGAAAACGATGTTTGGAAACGATGTTAAATTGTAACTTACTTATATGCGGTCTTATATAATGTTGTGGTGCTTTTTTTGCTTATAATATTTTTCTTCTGATGCTATGTAGGTCATTTATCTATTATATTACACTTTTACATGGCTGCATTGGCTTGGCCTAATAATTACTTCTAGTGCATACTATATATCTATGCTATAATCAACTAGCCTCAATGGCAAAACCTACGTATACTGATGATGGGAGTTGAAGAGGATGAAAAGACGCGAAAGAAAAGAGAGAAGATGGTTAAATTTGTTAAACTTTTTTACCCGTTGTTCGAGTACTTAGTTCGATTAAAATGGACTAGAATTTTACTAACGGCTTTTAAATTTGGGATTAACCGTCTTAACTTCATGAAACAAGTATTAAAACGTGATTAGCCTACTATTCATATGGATCTATATGAAGTTGTTCTACTTTCGTGCGTGATTTAACTTTTTAGTACGGACTATTTAAGATTAGACGGGTGTATTGATAACCCGGTTCGACTACTAGGGGTAATACAAGGTTTGCCTTCAGTGCATTGAGATGCACGGGTACAAGTTTTTAAAACATAAAAAAGGGCAAACCTGGTGAACGAGGCTTCACCATGTGTGGGGTACAATTCTGCAAGATTTTGTTTCCACGACTTGAACATGATGCAAGAACCTTACTGTTGCTTCGATGCTAATCCCTTTCAAGTTTTTAAAATATGTGACATTAAATAATCTGAATAAGATAATTAGTTCTAATTAAACATGCTTTGGGTAAGGGGGCAACGTGTTGTTCCGAAGTCCGAACATGCTAACAGGCCCACGCCTAACCACCCTAGGCCCAACACGTGAGAAGTAAATTAGACTCACTTAGCGGCAAGGTGATGAATGGTGTCAAGCCCAAGGATCGAACACCAGACCTTTTGTTTGATAAGGGTGCAAAACACTCCACTTGCTACCCAACCCGAGCTTATTATTAAACATGTTTTAAGCGATGATTAGGGTTGTAAATAAACCGAACAAATGCAAACAAGACCTTGTTCGTGTTCGTTCGTTAAAGAAATAATGTGTTCAGGAATGGTCCATGAACACTTAGTGAACGGAATTTTATGTTCGTGTTCGTTTGTTAAAGAAATGAACGTGTTCACGAGCACAAAAAAAATCGGCGAGAGTGACGGAGGCTAGAGGTGGATAGCAGAGGAGCAGCTAGAACTTGAAGTCGTAATCGAAGAAGAAAGGTCAATAGTGTTCATTAATGTGAATATTGAGGAAGGAAACGAGAACGATGCATAAACAAGGTGGAAATAATGTTTTCTATTTTTTTTGTTTCGGATAATAAAATAGATAAAAGTTAAAGAATATAAAAAGTTTATATAAATTAAATTAAAGTACAAAATCTCATGAACAACATAAACAAACGAAGATGAACGAACATTCACGAATACGTTACCAAATGTTCACGAACACAATTAAACATATGTTCATGTTTGTTCATTTGAATAATCGAACGAAATTCTTGTTAATGTTCATTCATTCAACAAACGAACGAACGTAAGCAAACTTCCCGCCGAATGGTTCACAAACTGTTCGCTAAACGTTCGGTTCATTTACAACCCTAGGGATGATATTTAATATAGTAGTATACAGTCAAAAATTAATTGTTATTTTATAGTTGTTTTAGGTGTTGTGAATCGAATACTTTTTGAACGGCAAATTCTTTTAATCCCTATCTCATCTGTAGGAGTTGAATTTAAGATCTTCCCTTCCTAAACCTAGGCGTTAAAATGATTTACCTTTTACCAATAGACCGGTAACTTGTTTTTATTTTTTGTTTTTTGATATAGTTAAAGGGAAAAAAAAAAGTTAAACCCTACTTAAATCGGTGAGGCAACCTTTATGACTCAGACATTACAAGTTAAATATTTTGTAGATAAAACTAACTTTTTAACCAATCATTATTTTGAAGGATGAAGATAGAACGGGAATATTTTGCCAATTATATAATTATTCCATCTTTTACTTTAGTTTGGTTTCGTTGGTGAAAGTGGTATGGGAGTTGTGAGAATAAAGTTATATATTTATTTATTTATTTCAATGGCAGTGTGAGAATAAAGTTGTAAAAAGCCTTTAAAAATAAAATGTAATTTAATCAATTTTTATTGTTTAAAATCCATGTCTTGAAAAGCAATACTTTGAAGTTTTCTTTTAAACTAGTAAACATATCCGCGCGCGTTGCGGTACGAGCACATCGCAAAAATCGAACGGATAACACGTTGTTAGGGGTCATTTTCTTAACGTATATATCCTGACCAATATCCTGCCTATGTTTGTTCATTTGTGACCAGGATGCTGGAAGAGGATATTGCTAACATCTTGGGCGATATCCTGAGGCTTATTGAATTAACCACGTGCAGGTTAAGGGCTGAGACTTGCTAACGGTCAAGAGGACTTCTTCTCCTCAAGACTCGGACGAATTTATTGAGAGAGAGACGTTGAGCCCGAAAGACCAGGTCCACAACGTTCGAGGAAGGAATATTCGGTGGATCCCGCAAGTTTAGGATAGTTTGTTATTTTATCTTAACTATAAATAGATGGGGACGGATCAGCTTAGAACACACAATTTTTCACTAACACTCTCATACACTTGCACTCTCTAGCTCATTGCAAACACCACACTTGTATTCAAGTTTCGTTGTAACACTTAGTCGATCCGTGCCACATCCTGCACTGTATCCTGATTTTTGAAGCAATTGAAGAACAAGGCAGCTGCGATTGTCAGCTCCCGAGGTTTTATGCCGGCGATCTAGATTGATCAAGGGCTTTCCTCGTACATCTCGTGTCGTTTACTTTATTTTTGCTCATTGTTTGATCATAGATACAGCTCTACATCTTGAGCCGTATCCCGAAACTGTTTTTACAAATCAACTTGATTAACATATTTTCGACACTCATTTCTAGCACACTACCTCACTTAACTAATTTGATCACTTAATTACGTTGGTAATTTTTTACCAAAACAATTTGGCGCCCACCGTGGGGCAAGTGGTGCTCTCTTTACTAAAATTTTTTGTCAAATCGCTAATCGGTTTTCTATTTTCAAAACTTTTTGCCACATTGTCCATAATGGCCTCAAGATCAAACATGAGTTCCTCTACTGTGTCTGCTGTGACTTCTGCTACTACCGGTTCGGTGCTTCCACCTCCTCCTCCAAGGATGCCAGCCTCTACACAATCTCAAGATGTTATCCCTACTCGGAGTGTTCAGGGATCAGCTCCCGTTTTAGCTTCTAATGATGAAATTTTAACCTTATTTGGAAGTGTGCAGGAACAAATGAGGCAGCAACAGGAAACAAACCAAATGCTTTTGAGGGAAATACAACTCCTGAAGGCTGGCTCGAGCAGATCTGCGGAGGACAATGTCACTCCGTTACACCCCAGAGCGTTGAACTTTAGTTCAGCTGTATATACCGAGGATAATAGGGGGAATATCGTGCCCAGTCTTCCTCAGAATCATACTCCTGAAATACCCTCCTTGGTCAGGATGTCAACCATAAGGAGCTCAGGATATGCTTCAGGATATGGGCAAAATCCTCCAACTGGTAACGTGTCTAATAATAATAATACTCATGCTGCTAACAGTGGTGGATCTTTGCAGGATACAGGTGTAACATCAGCACTTACCAGGGAACTTCAGAAGTTAAAGGACATGATATCTAGTGTACCTGGGGTGGTCCAACCGATCCCGGAAGTGTCTCAAGACAGCCACAAGATATCTCGTTTCGCGTATCCTATCTGCGATGCTGAGATCCCAAAGAGATTCCAAACCCCCAACATGAAGCTTTATGATGGGACTACGGATCCTGAGGAGCATATTGCTCAGTATAGGGAAAGAATGGAGATTAACCCTATCCCTCCGGAGCTCAAGGAAGCGTGCTTGTGCAAGGGATTTGGTTCTACTCTAACAGGATCAGCCTTAAAATGGCTGTTAAACGTTCCTCCTCACTCAATTACTTCATTTGCTCATTTGGTTAATTTATTTAACAGTCAATTTTCTTGTAGTCGGAGTTTTGAGAAACTAACCAGTGATCTTTACAGGATAACTCAAGGGCCTCAGGAATCCTTGAGGGATTATGTGAACAAATTTAGTCGAGAATCCTTGGATATCCCACATCTTGATGTTGCAACAGCTGTGCAAGCTTTTAAGATGGGATTACAAAAGGATTCTCAGTTTTATCAGGATCTTGTAATGAATCGTTGCAGGAATCTCGATGAAGCTCGTAACAGGGCTTTAAGATATATCCGTCTGGAAGATGACAGGAAGATGCAAGAAAGGATGAACTCATCCAACACTTATGAATCAACCAATAGGAAGTCAGAATCCTCGTTCAAGTCATATCGGCCTAAGCCGTATAGTAGAAATGAAAACAAAAGAGTGAACGCTGTCGAAGATGAGGATTCTGAAGAGTATCCTGAGTTGTCCTAATATTGCTTTTCTGTTAATATTCCTGAATTGATGTATGCTATGCAGGGTCTAGGAGACAAAGCTAGGTGGCCTCGAAAGAATCAACAAAAGGCTGACTGGAAAGATAAGTCAAAATGGTGTGCTTTCCACGAAGATTTCAGGCATATGACTGAGGATTGCATTGCTCTAAGGAAAGAAATAAGTTATCTTCTAAGCAAGGGATATCTGAAAGATCTCTTAGGAAAAAAGAAGAATAAGGGTCAGGATACTGAGAAGGATCCTGAACGAGCAGCATCACCTCCTGCGGATGCCAAGATAATCAACTTCATTTCGGGGGGATCCGACATTTGTGGAACTTCGTATTCGGCAGCAAAGAGACATGCAAAGGAAGCCAAGGCTGAAAGGGGAGACAGACCTGTCAGGATGACTACCCTCACAACTAACAAAGTGATCACTTTTGATGCAGATGACAGGGATACTGTCCAGGATCCTCACCATGGTGCTCTGGTAATAACGTTATATGTGGCTAACCATTTTGTGCGCAGGATACTGGTTGATAATGGCAGCTCCGTCAACATAATCCAACTAGAAACTCTGAAGAGAATGAATGTATCTCCAATGGATATTACTTCAAAGTCTACCGTGCTTGTTGGATTCAGTGGAGAGGCTAGAAACACAGTGGGAGAGATAAAGTTGCCAGTATACGTTGAAGGAGTCAATTCGATACAACGTTTCTGTGTGATGGATTCTCTATCCTGCTATAACATCATATTGGGAAGACCGTGGATTCACGATATGAAGGCCGTGCCATCAACATATCACCAATGCATCAAGATACCTACCCCTTGGGGAGTGCTCAAAGTTGATAGTGATCAGCAGGAGGCGAAAGAGTGCTACTCATCCTCGATGAAATCCTCAGCCAAACCTAGTGCAGCATAGCAATTAAAGACGCGGGCCCAGGATATCGCGGAGGATCCGGAGCAGGATGTGAAGAAAGTTATCCTGGACCAGGATAACCCTGATATCTCGGTGCTCGTAGGGACCAATATCCCTCAGGATATTGAAGAGCAGTTAATTAACTTTTTAAAATGCAGGATGTCAACATTTGCATGGAAGCATGAGGATATGACAGGCATATCCAAAGATATTATCACTCACAAGCTTGGAATTGATAAATCGTTTAAGCCTGTGCAACAGAAAAGAAGGAAGTTTGCTCCTGAGCGGAACATGATTATCCAGGAGGAAGTTGAAAGATTATTAAAATCCAGAATGATCAGAGAAGCCAAGTTTCCAAGATGGCTAGCAAACGTAGTTGTGGTACAGAAGAAAAACAGGAAATGGAGAGTCTGTGTAGACTACACAGACTTGAACAAAGCTTGTCCTAAAGACCCATTTCCTCTTCCCCACATTGATGCAATGGTAGATGCCACTGCTGGGCATGAAATGCTGACCTTCATGGACGCATCCTCGGGATTTCAACAGATCCAAATGGAGCCTTCTGACCAGGAGGATACCGCTTTCATGACACCAACAGGTATTTATTGTTATACAGCTATGCCTTTTGGTTTGAAAAATGCAGGTGCAACATACCAGAGGTTGGTAAACATGATGTTCAAAGACAAACTGGGGGACACCATGGAGGTGTACATTGACGATATGGTGGTAAAATCAAAGAAAGCTCAGGATCACCTCCAGGATATTAAAGGAGCATTTGATATCCTAGATCAATACAACATGAAGCTGAATCCTGCTAAATGCCATTTCGGAGTGGGGGAAGGAAAGTTTCTTGGGTATATGGTGACGAAAAGGGGGATAGAGGCAAGCCCGGAGCAGATTAAAGCTATCCTGGATATAAAATCACCCTCGAATATGAAGGATGTACAAAGATTAACAGGCCGAGTAGCAGCTCTAAACAGATTTATCTCAAGATCCTCAGAGAAATGCAAAGACTTCTATGATATCCTAAAGAAGAACAAAAGATTCGAATGGGGGGAAAAGCATGAAGCAGCCCTGCAGGATTTGAAACAGTATCTCTCAACCGCACCTCTATTGATGAAGCCGGAAAATGGTGAACCACTATCCCTGTACCTTGCTGTATCAGGGAATGCTGTAAGTGTCGTTCTTATAAAAGACCATGAAGGTCAGCAGTATCATGTTTATTATGTTAGTAAAAGTTTGTTAGATGCTGAAACTAGGTATTCTCATTTAGAAAAATTGATACTAGCATTAATTATGGCATCAACGAAACTTAGGCATTATTTCAAGACACATAGGATACATGTTAAAACAAATTATCCTGTCAAAAATGTGCTTAGGAAACCAGAAATGTCAGGCAGGATGGCCAAGTGGTCAGTAAAGTTGAGTGCTTATGATTTAGTATATTAACCTAGGAATGCCATAAAGTCTCAGGCTTTAGCTGACTTTGTGGCTGATTTTAGTAGTGACATTCAGGATGAGGTAGATCTAGAAGTTCAACAGCTAAGAGAATCCTCAGGATCCTGGACATTATATACTGCTGGTGCATCTAATGTAAGAGGAGTAGGATTAGGAATACTACTAAAATCGCCACAGGGGGACATATTACCTCAGGCTATTAGGTGTGAATTTCCTGCTACTAATAATGAAGCAGAGTATGAGGCTTTAATTGCAGGATTAGAATTGGCTAAGAGTATGAGTATCAAAAATTTGCAAGTATACGTGGACTCTTTGTTAATTACTAACCATTTTAATGGATCCTATGCAGTTAAGGGAGAGAAATTAATCGAATATCTCGATATTCTCAAAAAATTAGCAGGATATTTCGATGTTTTTATACTTGAACAGGTACCAAGGGAAGATAA
>JARYGA010031456.1:0-41057 GCA_030545235.1 Helianthus tuberosus
TGTCACACCCCAAAAACGTCGCAGCGGAATATAAAACGTAGTGCTGACGGAAGCTGGTGCCCATTTGTATCTTGCTGAACGATGCATCGTAATGTTGGACATTTCAACTTAATTAAAACATAGATTTTGAAACATAAAGTCTTAAAGTTCGTCACAATCGCACCATAGTTAAATTGTTTTGATCCTTATGGATCTTATTACATTGGTCCCAAATAGTTTTAAAAGTTTGTCCAAAACATTATCAAACCAAACATGCATCAATAACCACAAGATACGCCCTAATTCCCGAAGCCGAACTCAAGTACCTGTAGAACACGTTTAAAATCAAGTGTTAACACAAAGGAAGGTGAGTTGACATGTTCAAATCTACCAATTTGATCCAAAGGAAAACTTTCTAATTATGTGTTTATTTTAAAACGTCCATATAATTTTTAGAAAGTCCATTTACTTCCTTAATAAAATCCATGGGTCATCCGTCGTAGTTCAAAAACCCGACATTAAGCTCTTACCCAAGTTTTGGTATATTAAATTCATAGCGTCAATTTTCAGACTCGTATGTTAGCTAGACAATACGAACTATATATTTACCATGCAGGGATAATCAATGCTAGACAATAACCAGAATCTAAATTCGTCGTTTGACTTGACACGGGGCGACTGGTCACGACGGGGTTGTCAACATGATAGATCTACCAACAATTCCTCGCGTACATTTACTTAATCGATTAAACGACATCATGGGCGCAGGGTCCATTTTGAGACCAAATATGATGTCTGCCTCATGTACAATATATATATCCTACTAATATCACAATTTAATATACGAAGTTGTACGAATCCCCTGAAATCCCCACCGAAACGTAAGCCGATGCTGTTACTTACTCTCTTGAGACCAGGCATCATTCGTTCAAACTTTACGGTCTGTTTCTCCTCGAAAACACCGTACTATCCCAATTTCTCCTCCAAACATTCATTCATCAAAAACGTTTTATCTCGAAACGTATAATTTATCAAACTCCATATATTTTCAACAAAAAAATATATATATTTTATATTAAAAGGTATGTTTTAATCCAAAAACATTATTAAACCCTTTTACTGGCGTGTTCTATCCCAAAATATAAACAAAGCAGTAAAAGAGGGGTTTAGTGACACTCAACTTTTGGTGCGTATTTTTAAATAGCGCAATCTCACAGTTTGATTTCTACACGTCCTATTATATGTTGGAGCAACTTTTAAATCAATATACATATATACATCACAAAATCCTAAGTTTCTCTCTTTCTTAGAATTTTCACATAACTTTGAGATTTTCTTGAAAAGTTATCGTTTTTTATTATGTTGGCACGTTAATATATATATATATATACATATATACATATATATATACATATATACATATATATATATATAGTCCATCTATAAATATATTTTTAGTATTTTTGCGATTTGAACGATTTTATTGGTGACCGTTATCATGTAAATCCGTTTACACTCCCGTTTATACGCAATATATCTACGATTTGCGCGTCGTAATATATATACATAAACGTACACATAAATTAACACCGTAACACGCGTAATCTCGTTAACTTATTTATTTTGTCATTTTTAAAGCAAATATACATAAAATACTCATCTCTCACCTATATACACGAATTCACACACATATATACATATATATAGACAAAAACTGATATTTTACTGGATATCGGTTATTTTATCTAGCATTTTAACCCGTTTAAACGCGTTTTAAATTATTCTTAATGCTCTACAAAAATAAACCCGCCAAAATATTACTGAACAATATCTAGTTTTCCTAGACTGGCTACGTTGTATGTATTTGGCAGTATGTGCGCTGTACTGCGCCGGTACGCGCTTATAATCGCAAAAATAGGAATTTAAGCGTTTTTATTTATTTTTATCATTCTATAAAAATAAACTCATCAAATTATTACTGAAATAATTTTCAGTTGACTTGACTGGCTGCGTTGACAGTATTTTGTCGGTATACGCGCTACATCACTCGGTACACGCTTAAACTCGAAAAATAGAGTTTCTTAGTGTTTTAATTTATTTTTCCTCACAAAAATGATTAAAATTTTCATTCTAATCATAATGGACTATTTTTAGGATTTTAACACTGATCGGGTGGTCACCGATGTTCGTTTCGCATTTTAACCGTTACGCGATAAGCGTTTATCTTATCGTTGCCAACATAATTTTTACCAAGGTTTAAATTTACCAAATTATTAAATATCATATATAAACATCATACTCAATCAAATACAGCCCTTTATCTATTCTCAACACGTGTTACAGTTGTACGGTACGACCTGAAAAGTCGGGTGTCACAGTCTCCCCCTGTTTAGGAAATTTCGTCCCCGAAACTTTTACTCCTACAGGTTTTGTTTTCGCACTAGGTGGAAACAGTAAAAACAAGCTTGATGAATATGGTCTTGTAGTTTCTGTGAGAAACTTTGATTCTTACGAAGAATCTTCGTAGACCTATATTACTCACATCCTCAATTCCTAATCTCACGTTTCAAAGCTCTCCACCCTTTCCAAGGTTCAACATTTACAAGCACTTAATCAAGAAGATTAAGTCAAAGTTCCACCATTTCGGGTTTTACATGCGTATATTTACATATACATTACCCTGTACCTGAGGTAGTCTGAGTTTACACACGATTGATCCAACTCGAGATGGGCTCTCGAAAGTATCTAATCTCATAAACTCGTTTTCTTTCCTTCTTGCATTCATTTCAGGTACCCACAAATTGCACAACCAATAAATCACATATACTACTAGAATTTTGTAATCGCCTCTCCGGTTATCAACATAACTCTTCTAGCTATACGTACTGCTTCTGCGGTACTTTGATAAACTTCCGTTTATCTTCTAAATAAATCTCTACAAAGAACAAAATCAGTGTATTATCCATTATATACTTTCTCAACTGGACCCAAACAATACATCATGTACACTACTCAATCCTTATGGTAGCTTGAGCCTATAAGCGACTGGTCCAACTCAAGATGGGCTCTTGAAAGGACCTAATCAATGTGGCTCAGCTTTTCCCTTTCTCTGCTAAGTTAATGACATATTTTTAAGGTAACTCCTCCAATAGAACCAAAATCTTCGATCTGAAATCGCAATAATTTCCTTCAATTCTCCATGTAATCCTTTTGTCGATCAATTGACAACTTTTAACCTTCCCTCGATCTAGGCAAATCCTGTCGCTGGTTTCCCAGATAAACTAGGGCCTGGTTATTCGTCTTTTGCCACATTAGCTTAATAAAGTGGCAATCAACACTTCCTTCCATGCAAGGCTTCAAACTGAGTAATCTAGATACTAGCGTGATAACTATTATTGTAGGATAACTCTGTCAAGGGCATGTGAGTATCCTAATTTCCTTAGAAACCCATCGTACACTCTCTCAACATTTCCTTCAAAGGTTTGAAAAGCTTCCTCCTACTTTTCTGTCCAATATACCCCCTTTTCCTTTTGGGGTTATTAGTGTTGAAGGCTACACTAATTTAGAGAGACTTCTTAATAAATCACCAGTAGCACCCAGCTAGTCTTATGAATTTTCATACTCCCGACGGGGTCTTTGGAGCTTCTCATCATTTGATTGCTCCAATCTTAGACGGATATACATGTATACCTTCCTCATTTATGATGTGTTCGAGTAAATGAACTTCTCGAATCCAGAACTCACATTTAGAGAACTTGGCATGCAACTTCTCATCCCTCAACAGCTCCATAATCAACTTCAGATGTTACTCATGATTCTCTTCGGTTCGCGAATAGGCAAGTATTTCATTGAGGAATACTATCACGAATTTATCCAATTAGGGTTTGCGTACCCTGTGAGATCCATGAATACGATTGGCGCATTAGTTAAGTAAAAAGGCATGACTAAAAACTCGTAATGGCCATATCGTGTTCGAAGGGTAGTCTTCGGAATATCTTCGTCAGTAACCTTCAACTGATGATATCCTGATTGCAGGTCAATCTTCGAGTAGTAGCCGGATTCCCTGTAGCTGATCGAACAAATCGTCAATCCTCGGTAAAAGGGTACCGATTCTTGATAGTCAACTTGTTCAGCTCTCTGAAATCAATACACATCCTGAAGGGTCTATCCTTCTTCCTCAAAAACAAAACAAGTGCACCCCTAGGCGAAAAGCTTGGTCGAATGAAACCCTTGTCTAATAGCTCTTGAAGCTGATTCGACATTTCTTCCATTTCTAACGGCGCTTAATCTATAAGGAGATCTTCCAAATGGGTGCAACACCAAGTACCAGATTGATTCGGATTTCGATCTGTCTCGCAGGGGACAATCCAGATAAGTCCTTTTAGAAAAACTTCTGGATAATTGCGATCGATAGGAATCTCTTCGCTATTCCTACATTTGGCCTTCATATCCACTACGTTAACAAAGAACGCATGATAGCCTTTTTGCAACAACTTGAGCATTCTCATAACACTGACGAATCTCAACCCTCAACACTCGACACTCGACGCTCGAAGCTCGACACTCGGCTCGGTCGGTCTTCATGAACAACTACCACCTCTCTACCGTCATCAGGAAGAGATATCCTAGCTAGCTTCTTCAAGTGATAGCCCCCACTTCGTTCTTGGATAATCAATCCATTCTCACAACTACGTCAAAGCTCCCCAGCTCCACTGGAAATAAATCGATACTAAAACTATGATCATCTAACTAAATACTATAACCGCGAACAACCTCACTAGATTCTATCAGCTTGCCAATTGCTAGTTCTATTCAGTACTTTATACTTAGCTTACTTGTTGGAGAACACAAAAATGGTTCAAAAGTCTTTCGAAACAAAACTCAAGTCAGCCTTAGTATTAAGGAGTACGAACGCAAAATGGTTGATGATTAAGAACGTATCGGTAGCAACTGTAGGATCGTTACACTCCTTCCCAGCATTTATCTCGAAAACTCTGCCCTTGGCATTCTGACCCTTCATTTTCAGACAATCTCTCTTGAATTGTCCTTACTCACCACACTCGTAGCATCCCTCGAGTGTACCTCCCTCCGATGTACTCTTACCATAGCACTCGCGAGTCATATGTCTAGTCCGACCACATCAGGCGCACTTTCTCCGCTCATCCTCGTGAGTCTTCCTCTCAGAACCACCCCTGCCATCCCTGACATTATCCTTTCCCAAACCACTAGAGTTAACCACATACGCTTTCCCCGAACTGCGTTTCTCATCATACTTCTCATCGGTATCTTTTCTCAAACTCTCAGACTTTCGCTTTTCGCGAATCTCCATATCTAGGCTCGGAATGCGGAATTATATGAATGGTCGATCCGCTGTGACGGCCCGACATCACGCATACCGTTGCCACGTCATTGCATAGGATACCCATAAATGATCTTGGGTTACGACCCTGGATTGTTTTATGTGTACATCTATGTACTGTTCACAAAGTTAATGAAAAATCAGAATTACGCTCCGATTATATCATAACACAGGAACTACTAAAACTTTCCGATCATTATATTACCTGATGGGTTTCCGATCTGTGTCCCACCAAAACCATGCCCATGAGCACCACGTTCCTGGCCATTACTCTGGTTAGCATCGCGCTGTTCCATGGAAATATTAACGTGTTGGGCTATGAGTTGTGCCAACTCTTTCGGGGTAATAGGTAGTCCAGAACCCGGTTTTGCTTTTGGCGGCCTTTCTTCGTTTCTATTATTACAACATAATATCAACATAAGACGATATCCCAAAAATAATTCAATCATTAAATGCTAGTGGATCAAACATTGCGCATGTATAATATCTACATATTAATGAGAACAATTTTTTTAAACCAAAAAGGAACCCATTCGATATTTATACCAGAAATTTACAAAGCTTGTTTTTAGTGCTAAGACTAATCAAAATTTAGTGTGTCTACATCAACACCCGTACCAAGTCTATATGAAATTTCCTCCTAAATATCTGAAAATTTAGCATGCAAGCCATAAATAGGGTTCATCAAATGAGACATACAAAACAAACAACAAAACCAACCAACAACTAACGCTTTAATCCCTGGAAGTCCAACATCTTCCTAACAAGCTCTTCTAGCTCAACTATCCTCCAGTGCATCTAATCACTAGCACTGTCACCCAAGCCCTTAACCTCATCATACCAGTCCATTTGTCCCTCTAAGTCCTTCATCTTGCCCTTCGTCATCTCTAAGTCTCCGCGTAACGTGATGAACTGACGATTGCAGTGAGAGCGATTGACCCAATTCCCTTCTGCTTCTTCAAAGCGGATGCTGTCTCAGCTCTCGAAGTCGATACGATCTCTCCAACGGATTGAGTCTTCTTCCTACAACAAGTGTAGACTAAAAGATGTGTAGCAAAACACGTGACTCGAGTAGCGGAATAGACGATTCTGTAACGACGGGCGAAGGAATCTCAAGTATAGGCTCGACAACATCGGTGAGCAGGACTACTAATGGCTCTATAGGCCGAGACGTGACATATTGTAACCTTACAAAGTAAGTGTGTGATCAAATGAAAAATACACATAAGGCCCAAATAGACAGATAATCACGTATGCACATAAACACTTAATGGTTTTCATACATGATAAAATTTTTCATGTTTATTTAAAAATTTTGGCTTCGAGAATTTTGGACTTTAAATTTCAAAATTCTTTGGTTGAAGTCTAGTGTTTTCCTCCGAAAACATCTAGTTCTCTAACAACCATTGGCTCTGATACCAACTTTTGTCACACCCCAAAAACGTCGCAGCGGAATATAAAACGTAGTGCTGACGGAAGCTGGTGCCCATTTGTATCTTGCTGAACGATGCATCGTAATGTTGGACATTTCAACTTGATTAAAACATAGATTTTAAAACATAAAGTCTTAAAGTTCGTCACAATCACACCATAGTTAAATTGTTTTGATCCTTATGGATCTTATTACATTGGTCCCAAATAGTTTTAAAAGTTTGTCCAAAACATTATCAAACCAAACATGCATCAATAACCACAAGATACTCCATAATTCCTGAAGCCGAACTCAAGTACCTGTAGAACACGTTTAAAATCAAGTGTCAACACAAAGGAAGGTGAGTTCACATGTTCAAATCTAACAATTTGATCCAAAGGAAAACTTTCTAATTATGTGTTTATTTTAAAACATCCATATAATTTTTAGAAAGTCCATTTACTTCCATAATAAAATCCATGGGTCATCCGTCGTAGTTCAAAAACCCGACATTAAGCTCTTACCCAAGTTTTGGTATATTAAATTCGTAGCGTCAATTTTCAGACTCGTATGTTAGCTAGACAATATGAACTATATATTTACCATGCAGGGATAATCAATGCTAGACAATAACCAGAATCTAAATTCGTCGTTTGACTTGACACGGGGCGACCGGTCACGACGGGGTTGTCAACCCGATAGATCTACCAACAATTCCTCGCGTACATTTACTTAATCGATTAAACGACATCATGGGCTCAGGGTCCATTTTGAGACCAAATATGAAGTCTGCCTCACGTACAATATATATATCCTACTAATATGACAATTTAATATACGAAGTTGTACGAATCCCCTGAAATCCCCACCGAAACGTAAGCCGATGCTGTTACTTACTCTCTTGAGACCAGGCAGCATTCGTTCCAACTTTACGGTCTGTTTCTCCTCGGAAACACCGTACCATCCCAATTTCTCCTCCAAACATTCATTCATCAAAAACGTTTTATCTCGAAACGTATGATTTATCAAACTCCATATATTTTCAACGAAAATATATATATTTTATATTAAAAGGTATATTTTAATCCAAAAACATTATTAAACCCTTTTACTGGTGTGTTCTACCCCCAAAATATATACAAAGCAGTAAAAGAGGGGTTTAGTGACACTCACCTTTGGGTGCGTATTGTTAAATAGCGCAATCTCACAGTTTGATTTCTACACTTCCTATTATATGTAGGAGAAACTCTTAAATCAATATACATATATACATCACAAAATCCTAAGTTTCTCTGTTTCTTAGAAATTTCACATAACTTTGAGATTTTCTCGAAAAGTTATCGTTTTTGATTATGTTGGCACGTTAATATATATATATATATATATATATATATATATATATATATATATATATATATATATATATATATATATGAGTCCATATATATATATTTTTAATATTTTTGCGATTTGAACGATTTTATTGGTGACCGTTATCATGTAAATCCGTTAACACTCCCGTTTATACGCAATATATCTACGATTTGCGCGTCGTAATATATATACATAAACGTACACATAAATTGACACCGTAACACGCGTAATCTCTTTAACTTATCTATTTTGTCATTTTTAAAGCAAATATACATAAAATACCTCATATGTATCAACTTTCATGCTCGATAAACAAGTTACACATTTAACGCGGCATTTACCGTTTCTACCGCACAAAACGCACAAGTATACATGCATAATCTAAATTTCCAATATCATGTTAAAACTTAACATATTTTCACATTCACATGTTTAAATCACATAACACATCTTAACACATAAGGTTCTCCCAAAATTTACCCATACTAGTGTTCATCGAAAAATGCGTATTTTAGCGATTTGGTAACGTTTTCGGGCGTCGAAAGTCACGTATGACTAACCAAACACCAAGTAAACTTAAAATAAGTTAAAATACTTATTTTTAAACTAAAAATATTAGTTTACTTACTGATCTAAATCAGTTTCATAAAAATCGTTCGAAAAACCGATTTTTGACCGTTTTAACGCATAGTTTTGCGTTAAACTTTACTATAATCATCCCAACTCGAAATGACTTGATGTTTTAACACAATACATGTTATTTACTGATTAAAATAGTGGTTATAATCATATTAGTGCAGTTTTTATGTAAGTCACATAAATCATGCGATTTCACGTATTTTACAACACTTTATGCACTAAGTACAATATGCAAAGCTAGTAAACTTTATGACAAAGTTTTATACTATTTTAACACTCCAAATATTCCTATTTTTAATGTTTAGAATCTGATTAAAAAATTATTTTCATCATATCATACATAAATCATCATTTCATGACCATTCATTCACATGCATGCTTAAGTACAAGCATCTAATGCATACAATTCATATCATCATCAACATGCATGAATTAAATTATATCTATCATGCATTTAGCTCATGTTTAAACATTCAAAAACATCATCATCTTCAAATGATCATCATTTAATCTTTTAATCATAAATACAAGACACACACATTCTTGTATATCTAAGACTTTTAATCATCAAAAATTCACATGCATGTAGGTATATACATACATACACGGACATATACATATACACATGATTCTAAAATTTCACTTTTCACTTAAACTCATTTCAAATCAAAAAGCTTCCATATCACAACTTTTAAAACATGCATGCATTCTACTATTCAAGTAACATGTTAATTAAGAATCACTCAATCAAAAATCAAAACATAATCACCTACACACACACCCACACTCACGGCCACACATGCACACATGTTCATCCATTCTTGTTTCCTTTAAAAACCCATTTGTTTTAGTTTTATGTTTTGTGAAAATCTCAAGATTCAAGAGAAACTTTCCAAGATTTACAACATCACTATGAACCAAGAACAAAATTTAGAGAAATGGTTTTTATACCTTCAAGGTTCTAGTGGGTTTTTGACAAAAATGATGATATGGATCTTGTTCTAGCTTGAATCTTCTTGAAAAACACCTTTTAAACCTTCAAATGGACTTGAAACCTTCTTGAAATGGATTTGAATCCTTAAGATTAAAGTTGGAAAACGAAAATATGTTTGTGTATAGGGGTGTTCGGCAGTATGTATTGAGAGAGAGAGAGAAGATGATTTGGTTTGTAATTCCTTTCTTGGAATTGTAAGGATTTTAGAGATTTAAAAGATGTTGGTGAAGCATAATCATCACCACCACCCTTTAGGACCAATAAGTGGAGGAGAGAGAGAGAGAGAGAAAATGATTTGCATGGCTGCCACTATACTCATCTCTCACCTATATACATGAATTCACACATATATATACATATATAGACAAAAACTGGTATTTTATTGGATACCGGGTATTTTATCTAGCGTTTTAACCCGTTTTAACCCGTTTTAACGCGTTTCAAATTATTCTTAATGCTCTACAAAAATAAACCCGCCAAAATATTACTGAACAATATCTTGTTTGCCTGGACTGGCTACGTTGCCTGTATTTGGCAGTATGGGCGCTGTGCTGCGCGGTGCGGTACGCGCTTATAATCGCAAAAATAGGAATTTAAGCGTTTTTATTTATTTTTATCATTCTATAAAAATAAACTCATCAAATTATTACTGAAATAATTATCAGTTTCCTTAACTAGCTGCGTTGACAGTATTTTGTCGGTATACGCGCTACATCGCGCGGTACACGCTTAAACTCGAAAAATAGAGTTTCTTAGCATTTTAATTTATTTTTGCTCACTAAAATGATTAAAATTATCATTATAATCATAACGGACTATTTTTAGGATTTTAACACTGATCTGGTGGTCACCGATGTTCGTTTCGCATTTTAACCGTTACGCGATAAGCGTTTATCTTATCGTTGCCAACATAATTTTTACCAAGGTTTAAATTTACCAACTCATTAAATATCATATATAAACATCATACCCAGTCAAATACAGCCCTTTATCTATTCTCAACACGTGTTACAGTTGTACGGTACGGCCTGAAAAGTCGGGTGTCACATGGTCGCGCTTCATAAAGGGTAAAAAAGGTAAAACATCATTTCTCACATAAAATGCCATTGAAATATAAAACGCCAAATAAATACAAAACGCCAATTTTATCACTGCGTACTTTTTTTCTGTGTTTTTATTTAAGCTCTCAGGCTACAAAAACGCCACAAAATGTGAAATGCCATAATATATAACGCTAAGCCTTACATCCGGATAAATGTTCATTACATTTTTTGTTATAAAAATAATATCCCGCCTAAACTACGCGCAAAAAAAATTCTATAAATAGAAACGTCTCACCACCTTCCGTTTATCACACCAAAAAAAACACACAAAAAAAACACAGTGGTTCCTAAAAAAATACAACTCAATGTAAAACGCCAAAAAATACAACGATGGAAAACATCTTTTCTTTGATACTCAGTAATGTTCTGCATGAAGTTTCGCTGGATGATTTGTTACGTGAGTGTAGTAAGATTTTGCTGCATGAGATGGACATAATTCAAAAAAGAAGGACTGATGACACCCATATGTCATTTTGTCATCTTTATTCTTGAAGAAGGTTTGGATGATTAGAAGAGACCTATCCCAGTGTAAATGCTACTTTGGCCTCGATGATTATAATGAAGACGACGGGCAGATAGCATCCACCCACAAAGAATCGATCTATGTCTTCAACATCCACAAAGACACTTCAACACATGAACAAAGAAAATAAACCACGCCAAAGCCAAAACGTCATTTATTTGTGACAGTTCTTGTAGTTTCAAAAGAAAAAAGAGACTGATGACACTGAAGATTTAGATCATAAATTGCTTCTATTTTGTTTTTTTTTTTTTTAATTTTCTTTATCTGTTGTTTGTTTTGTAATTTCAGTTAATAAACAACAAAAGTACATTAATACTATAATAAAACGCCAAAACGAGTAAATGCTTGTAAAACGCCATCATGCCATAAAAACGCCCCCAAAAAACTACCAAAATAAATTACTTTGAACAAGTACTATTATAAAAAAGCGTGAAACAATGTGCAAAGAAAATAAAAAAAGTCCAATCGTTATCTAAACGCCATTGGAAAAAAAAACGCCATAATTACAGCCGTCAAGATTAGACGTGTTACACCATAAAAACAGTTGAGTCTAAAAACAAAACACGGTAAGTGCAAAAACAGTAAAATGAAACGACGTAAAACATAATTACTAACATTTATTATATTGAAAGCAAAATACTTGGGGAATTAAATTTATTCATCTTTTTCAAAACGCCATAATTACCTGTCATGCGCGGGGGAAAAAGTCAATATAAAAGAAGACCATGAGAACACAAGCTCAAACACACCAAAAACATTGACTAAAACGCCACATATTGTCCAAAACGCCAAAAACTTTAAAAATGGCTAAGGTTATTGCATGGAGGTTTGAAAGGAAAGAGAAACGATTCATCATAAAGTTCTCTGATAGGAGAAGGGTAAAGGTAAGGACAATCTGTAACACCTCGAAAAATCATACCCAATAGAATAAAGACACGTGTCATGTAAGATAAACGTGTCAGGAAACCGAGTCAAAAATTAGAAGATGTATGGTAGGATTTAAAAAGTGTTGACATGTTAATAAACACCTCTGAGCGACCAAATTATAAATCCCAAGACCCAAATCAATATGATAAGCATCTGATATAGTTAGAGCCGGTTATTCCTATAATGAATAAATTCAGTTATAAAGATTTGGGTATCTAAATAATGTTACAACAAAGTTTATAATTAAAATTCTTGTTCAAAAGAATCAAACTTTGTTCAAATGCATGGCAAGACCTTCCACAAGAATCCAAGGCAACATAAGTGCATGGCTTGGCATGCATGCCCTTTTCAGGACTGATCATGTGGTCCCATATTGTTACAAAAGACCCAAGATTCGTATTAGGAAAGTTGCATGGTCAAGACCTCAAAGTTAACAAGTTTTTGTCTTTTGATGAAGGCTTACGGACCGCAAAGGCTAACCCTTACGGTCCGTAAGATGGCGGAGCTGGGCGACTTTAAATTTAAAAGCGGATGCGGACCGCATGGCCAAGAGCCTACGGTCCGTAAGGCTGGTAACTGGGCATTTCAGATGAAGGTCGGTTACGGACCGCAAAGCCAAAAGCTTACGGTCCGTAAGAGGCGCTTACGGTCCGCAAGGATTATCACTTACGGTCCGTAAGACCGTCGCTGGCAGCAGAAAATGGACAACTGCCTGTTCAGCCTGTTGCACCGCCTTACATGAGTGGTTTTCGAAATCAGGGGCTTAGCAACTGGTTTTGGCAACATAGGGACACCTGGGAATCATCAGTGATCACTAGTAGACCTTGTTGTAATGATCCTAGAGAATTCTAAGTCCTATATAAGAAACACAAGGTTGCAACATTTGGTCTTTCATTTGCAACTCACTTCAAGCTGGTCTCTGGAGCTACCCTGGTCAGCAAGCAAGTTCCTTTAAGTTCCAAATCATACTTAGGACCTTTGTAAGTGTCCTTAATCCTCCTTAACTCTGTTTAACTTAGTTAATTAGCCTAAAGTCAAACCGTCGTAATTAAGGTTTGACTTCGAGATTAATCAATAATTGTCCAGTCAAATCTCGAATTAAAAGTACCTATAAGTTGGTATTTATGTGGGCAATAAACCCTTAAAAGGGTACTCTCTGATTCCCACTCTAACTAGGTCAATTGTCGGGTCAAACTTGATATTAAAAAGTCAACAGAAAGCTTAATATCAAATTAATGCATAATTAGCAATGTAGAAGTTATGCAACCTGTTTTATCATTAATATAACTTGGTAATTAATGTAAGAACATGTCTAAACATGTTCAACCAGACAATTTTCAGTTTAGGCTCGGTTTGGAACCGAAAGTCGCATAATTTGACTTTTGCTTTGACTTTCAGTTCTGACAAGCATGTTTTAGAAATTCCTTAGAGCCATATTAGGACCAGGGTTCATGTTAGTATAACCCTCTATGATTATACACCTTGGTTCAATAGTTATCCGATTCATATGCACGTTTCCGTTAAATGCTTAAATGTTGACTATTATGCCCATATGACCTTAAAACATGAATTTTGAAAATGTAAAAGAGTAGAAACCTTAGTTACTGATTTATAAACTTGCACCTAAAATTTGACATCATTTTGAGGTCTAGATTAAGAGTTATGCTCAATAGCGTAATTAGGAAGCTTTTATTAATTAAACGGCGTAATTAGCATATAGCCTAGTTTAACCCACTTTTTGATATCAAAATTTTTACCCACTGATGTAATATAATATTTTGGGGATTTTTAAGATTTTTAATAAATTTTAGGCTGAGCATAACATAGGGTTGTAGCTTTAATTCGGTTATTGCCGGTTTTGCCCTTTTGGGCTATAAAATGAGTTTTTTAAATCTTTTTGACCCCAAACCTTTTGCTACTAATTTTATATGATAAATAAATTATTTTAAACCTTCTGGAATAATAAAAATATCAGCTTTCTATATAGGACCCGGAAATGGCTCCAAATCGCCTTTTTAAGCATTTTTAACGCATAGTATGCATCAAAACTATTTTAAACATATAAGGTTGGATGCCTACTGATATTTTAAGTAAATTATTATATTGTAACAGTGAGCAAAAGTTTTTAAACTCAGATTTCAGTTTTGACCTTTTCGGCTTAAGTGAAATTACCAAAATGCCCTTTCGGTGCATTGTTTGGTTATAATTAATAAATTTCACATATAGGCTATACCCTACTGTTATAACTTATTAAATTAAGTATTTTTACTGATTATATCAGACCCGAAACTCAGATTATTATTTAAACTCTTTTATAGCCTTTTAAATGACCAAAATACCCCTACGGGGCATAATTTGAGTTTAAATTCAATTGGGGCATAATAGAAGATACCTTACTGATGTCACAACATATTTAAGGCATATTAACTTAGGAAACTTGTATATGACTCATTTGGTTACTCGTTACGCACTTTTCGCGTTCGGATCGGCTTATGTGACTAGTTTGCATATATTAGCCGAAACGGGTCAAACCATATTATTTTTGTCTCAAAATCCAGAATGTGTTCAGTTTACCCATATTAAACAAGTGTCCAGGCTTGTCGGGTCAAAACCACATTCTAAACCGGTCTTCGCTTTATCATGCGTTTGAACCGTGTCTTCCTTTTGAAAACTAACCGGTCTAAGTCTAGGCTTACTTAAAGACCCGTTAGGATTCTAATAGGTTATTAAAACCTTCGTTCCAGATTAAGAGCCCAGTAAAAGCTGCGTGCATTTGCTGTATTTGATTTATACTTTGCTCAGGTAAATACTCTTAACTTATTTTCCCTATACGGGCTTGGGATACTGTATTATAATAATACCGCTTGGTCGGGTATGTAGTCATTTAAATCGGATTGTGATTAATGTATTTACATAACTCGTTTTATTCTGTATTATTTGGTGTATGGCCTTTGGGGGTTAAATGACCATGTCCCGGATATCCTTGGCATCATTCAAAGAAATGGCCACGACCTAAGCACGGGGTGTAGGCGTACACCTGACAGATGCATTATGTAAAAACTGGTAATCCACTTTAAGGAAATAATCCTTGTGGGCATTATTGTAACACCTGTGTCATTTCAACCATCAAACAAATACCAAACCAATGAAATATTGTATTTCATACTTTGGGCTTGTATAAATATGTGTATCATTTGCACATATCAACTCATGTTCGATTTCAAGCTCTAAATCGCTTTCTGGAAGGTTATACACGCACTGATGCGTAAATATAACCAGTTTAATGCAACAAACACTCCGGAATAGTGAAATAGGTTTAACATACCTTAAATAACCTTTACATAACTTAGATATAAGTTTTGGAAGGTTTGGTGTGGTGAAATCAAAGTTTAATCGCTTACAGGGACTAAAATTGACAAACTGCGAAAGTATGCCAATTTGAACTGTAACAGACATTCCGGAACATGACCATAAGTTAAACATACCATAAATATCCTTTATATAGCTTAGAAATAAGCTTTGAGGGGTTCGGTGTGCTAAAATAAACTTTTGGGTCATTCAGGGACTAAAAGTGTCAAAAAGTGCACAAGTTTGCATTTTCGCGCATAACATACGTTCTGAATACATCCGGACATCCAAAAATTTATGTAAGCATGACTACATTATATTTTAGTGTTCGCCTTAAGAAAAATCCATTCGTTGCGTCATTTGGTTCGTTTTTCGCGCTTATGCGCATTCCGTCGTAATTAAGCGAACATCGCGTTCGTATGGCCAAACGAACCGACATCTGAGATATTTTTGAGCATGTTTTGAGCTCCCTATACTTTAACTTCATTTTAGAACCTTGAAATGAGGTTAACGGGGTTCAAACGCATCGAAAATCGCTTAAACGGGCTGCAGGGACTAAACCTGCCATTTTTGAAACTTTTCTGATCAGGTGAGGTGCTAGCGTAGCGAGAGCCCTAAGGCTCTCACCGTCGCGCTACGCGACTGCCTACTCTGGGGCAGAAACATGCAGAAAACTCATTTTTTCGCATTTTCAGGACCGGATTCGATGTATCGACAGCTGTTTACAGCTGTTATGCACTTCTAAAAACCTTGCCACATGTTGATACCCTATGGTGAGTGGCCATTTACCCACCATAACATCCCGACAAGTGTACGGCCTTGATCGTTGCCTCCTTCTCCAAGAAACGATCTCAACGGTAGTGCATTTACTATAAATACCCATCCACCCACAACCCCAAAACCCACAAATCTGATTAAGGAAGCTCTAAGTTGGAACCTTCGTTTCATACCTGAGCTATTTTGATCTGGGTTAGCATTCGGGGACCCTTCGTAAGTATTCTTTCGTTCTTTTCCTTATTATATTGTTTTATCGAGTCTGAAAGTCAAACTTTGTTTGACTTTCTGCGTTGACCAGTAATGGTCAATGCGAAGTTCGTTTGAACTTCGCAACGTGATTGTAATCACGTTAGTTATAGTCCCTTGGGACTATGCCTACTGATTACCACGTTGTCTAGGGTCGTAGGGTAGGCAATCTAATAAATCGCCTATACCTTCGAACCCGACCCAGTTTGGTCGATCATTAGGATCCGACCAAACACATTAGGTGACCATAGTAGGTAGGGAATAACCTTCCGAGGTTATACCCTATGGTCACATCGTTTAAGTAGTTGTATGATAGGTAGTTTATATGCCTTAGGTAAATTACCAGAATACCCTTTTCATGTATAATTGGTAATTAAGCATATGTAACCTAAACTTTTGTCACATAACTGATTATGTAACATGTTAGGCATATAACACTTATCATAGGACTAGTTAGGCGGTCCGAACGCGTTTCACGCGCACGACACGTTAAAGTAGCATAAGCTACCTAAACGGATCCTAATGGGTCAATAAGACTTAGGTTAAGTTTCATTTAGTATGTAGGCTTTGTTAAACCAAAAGACACGAGTCTCTACACTCGTTTGGTTTACAAACCCTAATACTACCCGATCTTCCGATTCAGGTCCGGTTTATTAATGTAACTACCTATACTAGGTGCCGTTTGATATCCGCGATCTCTAGCATTATTTAGTTGTCACTCCAGAACTACTGAGCAATCTCAGGTGAGTACATAGACCCCTCTTTTACTGTTTTCCAAACTGTTTTGGGGTGGAACACATGTGCCTACTTGTTACTTTCCTGCTTTCCTGTTTTCACATCATATACTGCTATGTTCTTTAGTACATTATAGTACATGATTTCATTACATTTCATGCTATGTATGCCCAAATTGTGTGCGTACTTAGTACATTGTTTTACATTGCTTTTCTGTTGCATATGCTTTTCTAGCATATGAATACATTATACTACATATTGAACCGTTGTAATCATTTGACTGTGATCCGTTGATATCTGTGAACCGTTGTATCTGTGAACCGTGTGAACCATATTTGACATAGACAGTTTGACATTTGTTTGGTTTGATTAAGTGATTAAGTAACGATGCGTGTGTAATATGATACAAGCATGGTGGATACGCCGCTGGTACTTCCTATATATAAGTGTTTGTATGGTATTACATATTGTAGCGTTATTTGAATCATTTCAGTTTGATACATATAACATTTTATACAAATAACATACTTTTCACAAGACATAGTTTTACAAACAACTTATCTTATACAAATCCGTTTTACTATGGTTATTCATTTAACCATACATTATTTACTTATTTATACATATCATCTGATCTTATCGATTTTCAAATGATTTACAAAACAAAGCAAATTACAAGGTTCATGACTAAACTTTTTCTCAAACATAAGTCATGGAACCTATTTTCACAAAACCTATGTATCTCACAGGCATTTTTATGCTGACGTACCATATTTTCACATGTGTTTTTCAGGAGCTGTTGCATAAGATGATCAAGATACATATAGGCAGACTTGGGCTTTAGTGACAATAAAAGATGCAAGACTAGTTAATTATGTTGTATTTCCTTGTTTGTTAAGACATTGTAACACTTTAATCAATAAAACGAAACTTCAATTGCCATGGATTTGAAACAATTAATTCTGTTACAACACTCCCCGATATTTCCGCCACGTTTTGTATGTTCCACGTGGTCGGGGTGTGACAGAAAAGATGGTATCAGAGCCAATGGTTATAGGGAATTAGGTTATTAGTAATGCTTTGACCTAGTCTATAACTTTCTTAGGACCCTAACGCGAGTTTACTTGCGTTTAGTCATAAAACAATACCGTCACCTATCCTTAGGCGACGACCACAACAAGAACATAAATTTCAAAACCGCTTTGAAAACTAATCATCTGTTCTAGGATGATTGATTACTAGGTTTTGAACCCTCTATTGTAAGGTTTTGAACCCTCTGTTATACGGTTTTGAACCCCTTTGAGTTTTCAAAACTCTCGTCAAGGTTTTGGGTCTTAAATAATGTGAACACGTGCAAACTGGAAGGGTGAATGCCTGTATTCTGGGTTTTCTGTCTAGGCAAGCACTTCGTATACATCTCATCAGACGCGAGACCAGTTGTGCTTACCTGGGAATTCTTGGGATGAGTGTTCACTTATAGGCGAGCATGTCTTCGCGATACATTATTTTTGACCTATTTACTTTGATAAATCACCGAGGTCGTTTGTTGCTTTGTAGTAACAAACAAATGACCACTACCCTTGCTTTCATCAGATTTGCTTCATCTCATTCATTTCGTCTAATTCTCTCACTCGTTTCATTTCATGTTTCCTCTTTTAGAATGCCTCCTCGACGCGAAAATCAGATGACGCCTGCCGAGCTGGCGGAAATCATCGCGCAGCAAATGGCTGTTGCCTTCCCAAATCTTTGTGCTCAAATAATACAAGCCATCAACAACAATAATGCCCTCTGCAGCTTCAAGACGTTCAACTCGGCCAAGCCATCAAAGTTCTCTGGGTCTCAAGGAGCGACAGCACTTCTGCAATGGTTCGAGAGTCTAGAGAGCACCTTCAGGCATGTACAATGTCCAAATGAGCGAAAGGTAGATTTCGCATCTAGTGTCTTTGAGAAACGAGCTTTGACGTGGTGGAACGGTGTGGTGAGAGATAGGGGTGCCGAAGTGGCACTGGCCCAAACTTGGGAAGAACTTCGAGCACTGATGATGAAGGAATTCTGTCCTCGTCACGAGATCAGGGCATTGGAAAGGGAATTTGACGATCTTAAGCAAGACAGCGGTGAACATCGAGCATACACTGATCGATATGAGGAGCTGAGCCTGTTGTGTCCTACCATGGTTACGCCTTTGGATAAGGCGATCGAAAAATACATTGATGGTCTCCCTGACACAGTTCAAGACATTGTTACTGGTAGTAACCCCACTACGGTCAGGCAGGTCATTGAGCTATCTGCAACGTTGACTGAATCTCAGATCAGGAAACGTAAGCTTTTCCGGAAAGGTGACAAGAAACCAATCGAGGAATCAAAGACCATGGATGAGCAGACTGGATCCCTTGAGCGGTCAAAGAAGCAAAAGGTTTCTCAGAACTTCGCTATGGTCGCTCACAATGGTCAAGCCGTCCCCAACCAACCAGCTCAACCCTGTACTAGGAAGCCATACAATGGAACTTCACCCTTGTGCAACCGATGTGGCCTACATCATCATGCTAATGTGACGTGCCGCGAATGCCAAATTTGTGGACTTAAAGGTCATATGGCAAAAGTTTGCGTTGCAGCAGTTGCACCGAATCAAGCCGACAACAAACCCGCTCGAGCTCGCTTTCCACCAGGTTCTTGCAACAAGTGTGGTGAGATGGGACATTTCCGAAGAAATTGCCCAAAGCTTGCTAATGCTAATCCAGCACAGAGATGAGCATCTGATCGACTAGGGGACAACACTCTTTAGAAATAATCATATCTTATGTATTATTTTCTTTTGTTGTCAAAGTCCATGAAACAGTTGTTAACATTGTTTATAAATAAATCTTTTATTTACATTACAATGTATTTATGTGATTGTATGTATAAACAACATATCCCCTACAGTACCGACAATCAAGGAACCACATTCCTTGAAGAACAAACTACTCCCAAAATTCTTCCATTTTACAATCTCTTGCGTTTTCCACAAAGATCCTAAGTACCCGTCTCTTGTAAAGAGACGAAGTACAAGGTGCAAGTTATAATTCTGTACGAATACCCCAAGTACCACTATAAATTCTTAATAGGGTACCTAAGGGTATTTCCGTATATCCTAAATTATTGTGTACCTTAATTCG
Organism: Helianthus tuberosus; assembly: GCA_030545235.1. Classification (NCBI taxonomy): domain Eukaryota; kingdom Viridiplantae; phylum Streptophyta; class Magnoliopsida; order Asterales; family Asteraceae; genus Helianthus; species Helianthus tuberosus. The sequence continues at coordinate 20,571 of JARYGA010031456.1, forward strand.
AATATTGCGTTTTCTTGAAAACGAAAATCGAATTTTTGGTAGATCATCCTATCTTCATGGATGGATTCTTGAAATGATTAAAGTACCAAATGAAATCCACGAATTGGATTTCCTGGTGTACTTTAAGTATCCGCGTCCAAAGATAACAAATTAATAACCAAGTTAAACAACTATGTGATTATGTGCTTATGTGTTTTCTTTTATGTTTTTGTGTAAATCCAAGTTTTGTTATCCAAATCCTCGTAGAATCTTCCATATCCTTGTATAAGGAAATTCATAGTAGGATATCCAAAGGTACTATATTAAATCCTCAATGGGCTTCTACGTTGTAGTTAAGTCCCTCGGATTATATTGTACTATTCCATAATTAGACCCCTGAGTGGTCTAGTTAAACAGATTGATCCAAAAATCTGGTTAGGAATATCATGTGATGATATAGCTGAAAGGACTCCTTGGTGGTCTAATTAAAAAGATCATGTGTTGATCTGATTAAGAGGACCCTAGGGTGGTCTAGTCACACTCATCACAGATTTGATATTTTTCCCCTACACATCATGAAATGCACTGTGCGGACTGTGCAAGGAATTACGTAATTATGGACGCGTACATAATTATAAAATTTAGTGCACAGAAACCACAGCAAGTTTTGTCATGTATCTAGAGTTTACTCTGTTCATTTTTGTTTCTGAAGATGTAAAATGACTATTCCGTTCATTTTTGTTTCTGAAGATGTAAAATGACTATTCCAATCATTTTTGTTTCTGAAGATGTAAAATGACTATTCCGTTCATTTTTGTTTCTTAAGATGTAAAATGACTATTCCGTTCATTTTTGTTTCTGAAGATGTAAAATGACTATTCCGTTCATTTTTGTTTCTGAAGATGTAAAATGACTATTCCGTTCATTTTTGTTTCTGAAGATGTAAAATGACTATTCCAATCATTTTTGTTTCTGAAGATGTAAAATGACTATTCCGTTCATTTTTGTTTCTTAAGATGTAAAATGACTATTCCGTTCATTTTTGTTTCTGAAGATGTAAAATGACTATTCCGTTCATTTTTGTTTCTGAAGATGTAAAATGACTATTCCGTTCATTTTTGTTTCTGAAGATGTAAAATGACTATTCATTTTTGTTTCTGAAGATGTAAAATGACTATTCCAATCATTTTTGTTTCTGAAGATGTAAAATGACTATTCCGTTCATTTTTGTTTCTGAAGATGTAAAATGACTATTCTGTTTTTGTTCTGAAGATGTAAAATGACTATTCCGTTCATTTTTGTTTCTGAAGATGTAAAATGACTATTCTGTTTTGTTTCTGAAGATGTAAAATGACTATTCTGTTCATTTTTGTTTCTGAAGATGTAAAATGACTATTCTGTTCATTTTTGTTTCTAAAGATGGAAAATGACTATTCTGTTCATTTTCATTTCTAAATAATTCCTGTTGAAAATAACTCTGTTCATTTTTCATTTCTGAAAAATGTTCGTTAAAGAGAAATTACAGGATTACGTCTTGTTTATCTTTGGTGGTTATTTGACACAAAGCCACAAATAGACTCCTACGAATTAATTTCGGGACGAAATTTCCTAAAGTAGGGGAGACTGTAACACCTGTGTCATTTCAACCATCAAACAAATACCAAACCAATGAAATATTGTATTTCATACTTTGGGCTTGTATAAATATGTGTATCATTTGCACATATCAACTCATGTTCGATTTCAAGCTCTAAATCGCTTTCTGGAAGGTTATACACGCACTGATGCGTAAATATAACCAGTTTAATGCAACAAACACTCCGGAATAGTGAAATAGGTTTAACATACCTTAAATAACCTTTACATAACTTAGATATAAGTTTTGGAAGGTTTGGTGTGGTGAAATCAAAGTTTAATCGCTTACAGGGACTAAAATTGACAAACTGCGAAAGTATGCCAATTTGAACTGTAACAGACATTCCGGAACATGACCATAAGTTAAACATACCATAAATATCCTTTATATAGCTTAGAAATAAGCTTTGAGGGGTTCGGTGTGCTAAAATAAACTTTTGGGTCATTCAGGGACTAAAAGTGTCAAAAAGTGCACAAGTTTGCATTTTCGCGCATAACTTACGTTCTGAATACATCCGGACATCCAAAAATTTATGTAAGCATGACTACATTATATTTTAGTGTTCGCCTTAAGAAAAATCCATTCGTTGCGTCATTTGGTTCGTTTTTCGCGCTTATGCGCATTCCGTCGTAATTAAGCGAACATCGCGTTCGTATGGCCAAACGAACCGACATCTGAGATATTTTTGAGCATGTTTTGAGCTCCCTATACTTTAACTTCATTTTAGAACCTTGAAATGAGGTTAACGGGGTTCAAACGCATCGAAAATCGCTTAAACGGGCTGCAGGGACTAAACCTGCCATTTTTGAAACTTTTCTGATCAGGTGAGGTGCTAGCGTAGCGAGAGCCCTAAGGCTCTCACCGTCGCGCTACGCGACTGCCTACTCTGGGGCAGAAACATGCAGAAAACTCATTTTTTCGCATTTTCAGGACCGGATTCGATGTATCGACAGCTGTTTACAGCTGTTATGCACTTCTAAAAACCTTGCCACATGTTGATACCCTATGGTGAGTGGCCATTTACCCACCATAACATCCCGACAAGTGTACGGCCTTGATCGTTGCCTCCTTCTCCAAGAAACGATCTCAACGGTAGTGCATTTACTATAAATACCCATCCACCCACAACCCCAAAACCCACAAATCTGATTAAGGAAGCTCTAAGTTGGAACCTTCGTTTCATACCTGAGCTATTTTGATCTGGGTTAGCATTCGGGGACCCTTCGTAAGTATTCTTTCGTTCTTTTCCTTATTATATTGTTTTATCGAGTCTGAAAGTCAAACTTTGTTTGACTTTCTGCGTTGACCAGTAATGGTTAATGCGAAGTTCGTTTGAACTTCGCAACGTGATTGTAATCACGTTAGTTATAGTCCCTTGGGACTATGCCTACTGATTACCACGTTGTCTAGGGTCGTAGGGTAGGCAATCTAATAAATCGCCTATACCTTCGAACCCGACCCAGTTTGGTCGATCATTAGGATCCGACCAAACACATTAGGTGACCATAGTAGGTAGGGAATAACCTTCCGAGGTTATACCCTATGGTCACATCGTTTAAGTAGTTGTATGATAGGTAGTTTATATGCCTTAGGTAAATTACCAGAATACCCTTTTCATGTATAATTGGTAATTAAGCATATGTAACCTAAACTTTTGTCACATAACTGATTATGTAACATGTTAGGCATATAACACTTATCATAGGACTAGTTAGGCGGTCCGAACGCGTTTCACGCGCACGACACGTTAAAGTAGCATAAGCTACCTAAACGGATCCTAATGGGTCAATAAGACTTAGGTTAAGTTTCATTTAGTATGTAGGCTTTGTTAAACCAAAAGACACGAGTCTCTACACTCGTTTGGTTTACAAACCCTAATACTACCCGATCTTCCGATTCAGGTCCGGTTTATTAATGTAACTACCTATACTAGGTGCCGTTTGATATCCGCGATCTCTAGCATTATTTAGTTGTCACTCCAGAACTACTGAGCAATCTCAGGTGAGTACATAGACCCCTCTTTTACTGTTTTCCAAACTGTTTTGGGGTGGAACACATGTGCCTACTTGTTACTTTCCTGCTTTCCTGTTTTCACATCATATACTGCTATGTTCTTTAGTACATTATAGTACATGATTTCATTACATTTCATGCTATGTATGCCCAAATTGTGTGCGTACTTAGTACATTGTTTTACATTGCTTTTCTGTTGCATATGCTTTTCTAGCATATGAATACATTATACTACATATTGAACCGTTGTAATCATTTGACTGTGATCCGTTGATATCTGTGAACCGTTGTATCTGTGAACCGTGTGAACCATATTTGACATAGACAGTTTGACATTTGTTTGGTTTGATTAAGTGATTAAGTAACGATGCGTGTGTAATATGATACAAGCATGGTGGATACGCCGCTGGTACTTCCTATATATAAGTGTTTGTATGGTATTACATATTGTAGCGTTATTTGAATCATTTCAGTTTGATACATATAACATTTTATACAAATAACATACTTTTCACAAGACATAGTTTTACAAACAACTTATCTTATACAAATCCGTTTTACTATGGTTATTCATTTAACCATACATTATTTACTTATTTATACATATCATCTGATCTTATCGATTTTCAAATGATTTACAAAACAAAGCAAATTACAAGGTTCATGACTAAACTTTTTCTCAAACATAAGTCATGGAACCTATTTTCACAAAACCTATGTATCTCACAGGCATTTTTATGCTGACGTACCATATTTTCACATGTGTTTTTCAGGAGCTGTTGCATAAGATGATCAAGATACATATAGGCAGACTTGGGCTTTAGTGACAATAAAAGATGCAAGACTAGTTAATTATGTTGTATTTCCTTGTTTGTTAAGACATTGTAACACTTTAATCAATAAAACGAAACTTCAATTGCCATGGATTTGAAACAATTAATTCTGTTACAACACTCCCCGATATTTCCGCCACGTTTTGTATGTTCCACGTGGTCGGGGTGTGACAATTATACCTGTGGCGTGTCAGTTAATCTAGATCGGCCCTACAAACTGGCCCTGATGGACGACAAATAAGTAAAACTGTATACAAGATTATTTTTAAATAATTATCCCAAGTTATAAAAGATATTTTTGCCGAAGTGCATTCAAATCAATTTTTAAACTCTTTTCAAAATGAGTCAGTTAAGTTGTATTTACTAGTGTAAACTGACGTATTTTCCAAAAAGGCTAAGTGCAGGTACTATACGTAATAGGTTGGCTACTCCAGGCATCAATAATCAAGTCTCGCAAGCTCTAGATGTCAAACTCTGCTGAACAGTCTTCCTTTTTATTTGATCCGCCTGTGGATCTGTTTTAACTGTTTTGTGATACTTAATATTACAATTTTTATTCGGTTGAAATAAATCTATCTTTTCCTTCCGTTGTGCATTTATATATTTTGTTGTTTGACTATGATGATATCAACTACGTCACGATACTCCCCACCGGGCCCACCGGTAATACGTGGAAATATCGGAGTGTGACAGGTTGGTATCAGAGCCAACACTGAGTGAATTAAACACTAGCCTTTTGTGTTTAATCTCAGTTACACAGTTGCACATTTCTCGAATTTTCGAGTCTAGACAAAGAACATAGGACAAATCCTGATTTTGTTTTATTTTTGTCTTTTATATTTTTCTTTGTTGTTATCTTGTTTACGTTGACAGGTTTAAACATGCCGCCAAGATTCTTTAGGAGAAAAAGAAAGGCACCTATAGCAGGCCACGACCATGAGGCCGGGCCGTCTCAAAGACGAACCTCACCCATCAACATGCGTACAAGTCCCCAGGGGGACTGGAGGACACATCTGCAGCCAGCGAGGCGGTACGTCTCGTTAAGCTCGTCACCGTCTTATCTTCACTCTTTTGGACCCCATTCAGAAAATGAACCCAAAAACCCACAGCCTTCATTTATCCCTCTCCAGAGGTCCAACTCTCGTCACTCCTTTGATAACCCGTCACATATCTTTCGAAGCTGGTTCAACCCGGCAAATTACCTCGAAGAACCAGTGGGTGTTAACCCATTGGGACCTGAAGATCACTTTTCTGGAGATCACGCCATGGATATGGATGAGGACACTGACCCTATCGAACCACCGACCGGTACCCCCATACATCCCATAGAAATTTCTGATGGGTCATCTTTTCATGGATCACCCTACCATGGTCATGACAGCTACCAAGCAAGATTTAACCAATATGAATGGTATTTTACACCCTCTTACCATTCATCGCCTCATCAGTAGCAACAGCAGGATCCTTCCGAGGATTCATGTTTCGTGGCAGTTACCCCGCCACCACCACCACCTCAGCAACAGCCTCCTGAGCCACCGAGGCGAAGGAGATCGAACGCACGGATGTCCGTGCGAGGAGGAGTGCGTATCAGCACCCCTCAACCATCGAGTGGCAGCCACTACCCGCCACTCCAAGAAGACCAGCAGATGGGGGGACCTTCAAACCCCATCCCGGAAATGAACTCTGCACATGTCATGCCACCACCGTTGGGCTTTGACAACCCAATTCCCACGTACGCTGTCTCAGCAGTGTATAATCCCTTTGAGCAGCCAGCTCACACCAGCTTCAATTATGCTGAGGTTGACCCATACGTGGCAGCGTGGAACTACAACGCTCTCAACCCCGAAGAACCCTACGGAACTCCTTGGGGAGTTGGATACCCAGCTTATGGATACCAACAACAGTCGCCTAATCGACCTCCACATCAGCCGCAGCCGCAGCCGCAGATACCAAGGTTTTCCCCGCCAGAACGGGAGGAAATTCTCCAAAGGTTGGATCAGGTTGAGTGGGAAGTTCACAGAGATCGCAGGGAACGACAAGGCTTCTTTAAGGGATTAACGAGTTTAATAAAAGGAAAGAGCAAGAAGGACCATTGAATCCTTTAAATTGTTGATTGTATTTCCATATTTTCAATCCAGCCCCTGCGTGGGCATGCCTTTTTGTTTAACCCCTGCGAGGGTATGTCTTTTTGTATTCTGCCCCTGCGTGGGCATGTTTTTCTGTTGACCCCTGCGTGGGTATGTTTGTTTGTTTAAGCTCCTGCGTGGGCATGTTATTTTAGTAGAAGTCCCGTTTAGGGCAAAATTGTACTTGTTAAAATTTTTATGGAATGGTTAGTTTAAATTTTCATTTTATTAAATATGTGCATAAACATAAAATGTGAAATAAATAAAATAACATTCCCACTAAAAGATCTACCATTATAATAAAATGGCAAAATCTAAAAAGGACAAGACCTAGCCATATGTCACCTTAAGACAAGGCCAAGATGTTAGCTCCTCAATTAGATTCAGATCCTTGTTAACATCTCAATTAGGATTGTTCTGCATTAAATATTAAAAAGAATCTTAAAGGTAAAACCTAGCCTAAATGTCGTTGCAGACATGGCCAAGATGGTAAAACCTATCCAAAAGATTCAAAACCTTAACTTCTGAAAGCATATTAACATGCTTGACAAATGTGATTTGATAAAATCACATAAGTCATTCTTAAATTGGGTTATTCTAAATTCCCTTATTTATACAATCATCCCTTAAGGATGAAGTGCCCACGGGCTACAATTAACGTCCTATGGGACTAAAGACAGTGGTAGCCTACAACTCCCTGTCAAGGAAAAGGTAATGAACTTGGATTCAAACCTTAGTGCCTCGATTTCATAAAACCTGGGCTTATAAACTAAACTTGTCTACGTGACTAGGCCTTTTGTGCTATTACTAACTTATAATTTAGGATTATGATAAAGATCCTGAATAATTATATATTTAACAAATTAACTAAAATTGCTATTAAAAACCATGGTTAATAAATTGTTAAAAACAATAAAACTGTATAAGCTTCTATATAAACCTTGCCCTTATTGATTTTATGTAGCAATTAAAGCTACATGGCTAGGTCAGAAGAGGTAAACAGTCATCCGGTGGAAAACCATGAAAATACTAAGATACATGTGACCGGTGCGGAGCTGCAAGCATTAGTAGATAATGCTGTTATAAAAGCTATAGAACGGCAGTATAATGAATCTAGCAGGACTTGAAGTAGGACCCTATCCACACCGCACTCCAAGCCTAAGACTCATTCGGATGCTCATAGCAAGCCACCCTCTAAGAAAGATGAGCCAAAGAAAGATGATGATTGACATTCATCTAATCAAAATAGTGTTCCATCTAAAAGGATAGCGTTTGATGATAAACCACGTACCAAGTCCTGTACCTATAAGTACTTTGTTTCCTGCAAACCCCGAGATTTCACTAGGGAGAAAGGGGCAATTGATTGTATAACCTGGTTGGATGAGATGGACACGGTAGTTGACATCAGCGGTTGTGCTGAAAGGGATGTAGTGAAGTATGTATCCCAATCCTTCAAGGGAGAGGCACTGGCATGGTGGAAGTCTCTCATTCAAGCTGCTGGAAAGATCCCGCTCTACAATTTGTCATAGGATCAGTTCGTTGCTCTCATTAAGGAGAATTATTGCCCGCAGCATGAGGTTGAAATAATTGAATCAGATTTCTTATCTTTAGTGATGAAGAATTTAGATTGTCAAGCTTACCACACCAGTTTCAATACCCTATCTAGGCTGGTTCCGTACCACGTAACCCCGGAACCCAAAAGGATTGCTCGCTTCATTGGGGGTTTAGCCCCAGAAATCAAAGCCAGTGTTAAGGCGTCCAGACCTGCTACTTTTAGATCAGCAGCTGATCTATCTCTGTCTCTTACCTTGGACGCGATCAGGCTAAGATCGCTCAGGAATTCGGAAGAAGGCAAGAGAAAGCGTGAGGATGATAACTCACGAAGATCTGAAAAGAAGCATAAAGGTAGCACTGACTTCAGGAGGAAGTCTGGATCCAACAAGGGTAGCCAACAAGCTGAGGAAAAGCCAAAGTGCAAGACTTGCCAAAAACGCCACTTTGGAAAGTGCAGACTTGAGTCCAAGTCCAAATCTAAGTCAGGATCACCTGCATATGGGTTATGCAAGTCTAAAGAGCACAAGATTGTTGATTGCAAGAAGATTAAAGATACCACGTGCTACAACTGCAATGAGAAAGGGTACATTAAAACCAATTGCCCTAAACACGCCAAGAAGCCTAAAGAGGTCAAGAAGACCAATGCAAGGGTCTTCCGAATGGATGCAAAGGAAGCTGTTCAGGACAACAATGTGATCACAGGTACCTTCCTCATAAATGATGTTTATGCGAGAGTGCTATTTGATTCAGGAGCTGATAAATCTGTAGGATCGTTGTTGGACCCGAAATGAGTCGATCAGAGGTGTTCTACTCAAAATGAAAGGCGGAAACAGACATGATGAGTTGAATTCAGCTAGATATACACTTAAACTGTCTTTTATATTGATTCTAATACGATTACAGATCTGCAGACACTTCGACAGAGCTTCGCCGTCGGAAACAACCTTCTTAATTCCGCTCCAAATGACACAGACCTATCCTCTATTTATAGACTTCTGATTCCGCTTGAACAGACTCAAGCGGAATACCATTACAAGCGAAATTAAACATCTCAAGCGAAATCAAGCACTCAAGCGAAATTAATCAATGTGATTTCGCTTGAACTTGCCTTGACACCTTCAAGCGAAATAACCCATTTAACTTAATTTCTTGAACTTCGTGCCCTGAATAAAGCAAGACTCGATACAAGACGAAGTCGACAGACGCATGCACCAACAGACTCCCCCTCGAATGTTGACGAGTCTTAAGTGTCGAGTCTTCAACGTCTTCAGTCTTTATCAATCTGATCGCTCCCTCTTTATCAGCATCAACAGACTCCCTTCGAACAAATAACCTCTATTCAGATGTCTTCAGACTCCCCCTCACAGTAAGATGGGATTGCGGTCTGGCTTGTAAAAATCACAGAGTCCTCAGGTATCGGAACCTGACTCTCTATCAATCAGAACCAACTAATCTGCACATTCTCTACCCAAAAGTCAATCTCACAAATTTAACATTTTACAAATTTATATATACATCAAATTTAACCAGAAAGATTTATCAATGTTAGAAACTTTAGATGACCACTTGTATATTCAAAAAAATTTCTCATTTAAACACAAGCTTCTCCTCATCACATGCTCATCATGTTTAGCACTTGGAATTTTGAAAATCAGCTCTCCAACATCAGTTGTCGAAAATCTTTTTGTATTTTTCAAAAGTTTATGCTAAAACACACTAAAATCTTTTTGGAAGTTTTTGAAATAAAATGAAATGCATAAAAGAAATATTTACAGACAATATTTTTGTGAGTTTGTGTAAGAGGATCATATCAGTTTATGACAAGTCACAAGTACCGTTGAGCTTAGTTACACATTAAGAATTAAACAATTCACTTAGATTGCCGATATACTGATCCACTTAAATTCTCACACAAATTTCAACTGATTCAGGATATGAGTTAGGTGTATTAAGGACTTAAACTCATTCATGTGTCCCACCTCTTGAATATACTCCCGTATCCAGATCCCAATATTCAGCCTTACAGGAGAGTATACCACAGATGATATCTGTAAGGGGTTAAATGCAAAACCGTGAGAGCTCAGGTCAGAACTTCCGTTCAGCAGAGAGATGACGGCTCGACTTTTGGTGTGTCCCCTTTAGAGGATCTTTTTTACAACAGCAATGATTATCAATTTTATTGTTTCATCATATTTTCTGAGGGCGGCGCTATATTTCAAGCAAGCAGTAAAGTATTCTCCGAGGACTAGGCCATTGCTTCCGCAAAATCAGAAGTCCTTGGATAATACCCCAGATATCACTGAGCATAAAGACCTAGTATCTCAAAAAGAGGGATCCTTCAAACGAAATTTCAGGGGTTACCTATATATCCAAGTAGTGTTTCCCACGAAATAAGCAAGTTTGAATTTAAGTTTATATCCCGAAAAAGCTTACTAAATGTGTAAAAACCTATCGGCATATCATCAGTGAGACCGTTTAACACTATTTAAACATTACATTTCCTTAGCATACTGTAACTGTCTACTGATGTACTATCATTTCCTCTTCTTTGACACCAAAACTCATTTTTGAATTTTATCATGTTTTTGACTTTTTCAAATTTTCTAATGTTTTTGGATTTTCTAAACTTTTTACTCCCCCTAAAATGCAAACACATTTAAAAAAATGAAAACAAACTGTACAAGTAAATTGACAACTGATATCAAATCACTTCAATTCGCCATCCACTTAGCATAAACAATCAGAACTCCCCCTCACAACAAACTATTTTCCCATTGATTTCCAAACACTTAAGTTTGTTTTAATCAAATGGTTTTTCCGGAAAATAAGTTTTGTTGGGGTTACCACTTGTAGATTAATGGTTCATCACATTGTTTCTCAATCATTTGTAGAAAATCAAGTACAACTTAATGTCCCTGATTTACCACTTGTAAGTAAAAACCTTTTTCAACCACTTGTAAGTCGAAATCACTTTCGTGAATTTCTCAAGAAAGATGCCGATACCTGCTCCACACTTACCAACCTGGGAGCTCCGGCAAGTCCAGATTTTTACATATTAAACACAGACATCCAAGCCTCAGCAAGCTTGGATGTAAGCTTATCAAGTTCACTTTCAGACAGGGTGTATGTTGCCTTCTTTGTTTCATAGAACTCTTTTACCCCTTTGACTTTACCCTCAACCATTTTTCCAAAAATCTTTTTCACATTTCCATTAAATGCTTTCTCGACATCAACTTCTTTCTTCTCAGAATAGAACTGATTCGAGATCTCAACTTTCCCAACTTTTGATTTAAAATTCTCAGCCCTCAATGGTGGAAAATGAACATCATCCATTGGAGGTACTGAGTTTTTATCTTTTATCTCAACTTGTGGCTCCTCTAACTTTGTGGAGTTAGATTCATCGCCATGAATCTTCTTAACCACCCACACTTGGTTGTCCTTAGCTTTCTTTTTGTAAAAAAATTTCTTTGAACACTCACCAACTTCATATGTTGAATTTTCAAAAATTTTAAATTTTTCCGTTGGTGGCTCATTTTTCTCAACAACTTTTCCTTTGAGTTTTTTAGAGACTTCCTGTTTTGTTTTTGTTATTTGAGAACAGTTCCATGCAATGTGACCAGCTTCATTGCACTTGTAATAGGTTCTTGTCTCCTTTCTTTGATTAGCTCCATTCTCCTGCTTTTGGCAAGAAATTCTTTATTCGATTGCTTCCAGAATGGGCTTTTTGCTTCTTCTTCCGAGCTTGTCCCTAAAACAAATGTCATTTTTTATTTAAAATCTCGAACATATTTTTCATTTTTATAGTTTTCTGGTGGAATAAATCCAAGACCTTTCTTTTTGAAATTACCGTTATGGTTTGGTTTCTTTTGAAAACCAGAACTAGAACCTTTTTTCTTGTTTAACCTTTGTTGAACTCTTGAAGTGTACTTTTTAGGTTTCTTAGTAAGACTTACATCTTTTATTTCAGAAATATTGATTTCTATTAGTTTGAAAACCTTTTTGATCTTTTCAAAATTAACACTTCTTATTGGAAATTCCTCATTAGAATATAATTTGTCTGAATCAATCAATGTATATGCCACTTTGATTGCTTCGTCATTCAAATTAGATTTTGATAACAGGAATTCTTTATTGTACACCCGTTTAACCGACGATTTTGAATTGTTGACCGACGAACTCGAACTTTTGACGGACGAACTTGAACACCCAGACTCAGACTTTAACTCCGATTCCTCATCTGTATCCAACACCTGATCGACCACCTTTTTTATTAACTCGGACTCATGATCAGTGTCAGACGATGTAAAAACGACATCAATGTTTTCTGGTAATTCATCGGTTATATCGGACTTTAACTTTATATTGACTGCTTTTTCGACTTGCTCCTCATTCGGTTTTCTAGGAGAATACCCTTCCCAAATCAGAGGCGGACACTTGTTATAACTAACACTCTGTTTCTTACCAGTATCCTTCTTCTTTGGCTTTTCGTCATCTTTAAATACTTCAAAACCTGCAACAGTTGGATAAATTCGATCAATAAGATAATCAGAACTAGAATAACTCTGTAATAAACGTCTAATTCTCTCATTCTCAATCTTTTCATTTTCCAACTCCCGCTGCAATTTTGCACATTCCTCAATGTAATGATTGATCGCCTTCTGCTTTGTCATCAACACCGCATTCATCATATTCAATGCATCTTCTCTTTCTGAATTAGTCTTTTGTAGACCAGTTACTGTTCTATTTAGCACATCATATGACTCTTTCACATAATTGAGATTGAACAACAATTGTTCTTTCATCTTTTCTTGCTCATTCAACTTCTCATCTTTTTCTGCACATTGCTGGCAAGATTCCAAACACTTTGAGCAAGGCTTGATGACTTCTACAATTTTTTCAACTTCGATTATTTTCTCCACTTCAACAACTTTCTCAATCTCAATCACCTTTTCTGTTTCAACAATCTCCTCAGCAACAATTTTAATCTCTTCATTTCGAACAGTCTCTTCTTTTTTAGCAACACTATCACTCTTCATTTTCTTTTGTTCTTTTGCTGCTCGTCTCTGTTTCAGTTTCTCCAAGCGATCTGCAAAATAAAATTGAAAACTTTTAGGAGATATATGAGATTTTGCAACATTAATATGTCTTTCTTCCTCATCATCACCACTATCATCAGTTGGTGATTGATCAAAATCTATTTTCTTTTCAGAACTCTCATATGAAGAACCAGAATCGGATGATCTTTGATCAGCATCAGTTGTTTCTTCTGAACTTTCATCAGATGAGACAGATTCTTCTTCTTGATTCTTCTCATGAACACCAATCGCTTTCATCCATTCTGTAAACAAATCAGGTTCTTGAACTATTTTTGCAATGAAAGCTTTAAACTCCCCATTCTCATTCACAAACCTATCCCAGCTGAACCCTTCAGGTAACTTTTCATCATCTTGGTTTATTAAACATGCTTTACCATCGGCTGAGATATATTTGTTCCAATTGAAATTTGTTGAAGATTTTTTATCATCTTGATTAATGATACCATAATAAGCTTTCTTGTTAGCATATTCGATCATTTTTCCATGAGCAGTTTGTGTTTCCTTTTGTTGATATGGTTGATGTGCAACTTGTTGATATATGGCTTTCCGATAATAATCATCTTTACCAAAAGGATTCTTTGCTCCACTAGCCTCTTGATTTTTGCATTCTCTCTTGAAATGACCTTTCTCCCTGCATCGAAAACAAGTAACTTTAGATTTATCAAAACCTAAAGTAGACACATGTGCATCCAGAAAATCATTTCTTCATGTAATCATTTTGAACTTTTCAGCACTTCTCAAAACACTAGCTAGACACCATTTGATGTCCATGAGCTCCATCTCTTCAGCATCTATCTGATCGTAATCCTCTTTCGTCAGCATAGGATTTCCGATCCTCCCTGCAACAAAACCTTCATAGGATTGTAATACAGTTGCAAGTAACGCCATGTGATCTTTTGCAATTTCTTCATAAAAACTTTGACCATCTGGAAGGTTCAATGCAATGTTGCACTGTATCACACAACCATTTCCAATTTTTGAGCTTTGAGAATGAAAGCTTGAAGTTGAATTCTTTGGATTAACACTTGGATATGAAGAGAAACCACTGCTGCTAGTTGGACTTTGATCAACATTTTCTGATGAGTTTCCAGCACTAAAAGCAGTTTGAATCTTCGGACTCATTTCAACCTCTTGAACATTGCCTTTGTAATACATTTTCACATCTTGTTTACCACTCAGATTACTCATTCTCGCAAGCTTTTGTTGTTCAAGATCTTGACCCTCAATCTTCTCGATGAACTGAGAAATCGTCAAACCATCATAAACTCCGGTGCTCTTTAATATCATCAAAAATGTACCCCATTTTTTCTGAGGTAAAGCATCAGCTAATTTGTCGACCCATTCCTCTCGTTCTTTAGTTATGCTTAGCAATGACATAGAACGCACTAAGTGACAATATCTTTCAATCGGTTTCTTTGTATCTTCCCCTGGCAGACTTGTGAATAGATCAAATTCTTTCTTAAGCAGTGCCTTTTTACTTTTTATCATCTTCTCACTTCCCTCAAATTTGATTTTAAGAGCATCCCAAATTGATTTTGAAGTTTTGTCATGTTGAAGCAATACAAAAATATCTTCTTTAATAGCTTGCTGAAGTAGACTAATCATCATCTTTTCAGCTCTGTACATGTCTCGTTCTTTGTCAGTGAATTCAGGGATTTCTTTCTCAACCTGCAGATCAGTACGTGGTAGTACATACTTTTTCAAAATACACTCCCAAGATCTCAAATGGTTTGCTTGAACCCAGTTTTCAAACCGATCTTTCCAACCATAATACTCCTCAATGCTCATTAGCTTCGGGGGTTTTTGCGTAGTTCCAGTCTCATTTTCCAAGTTCATGTTTTGAGCAATGGTAGCTGGAGTAGTTGGGGATGTTGCAAATGCGTTGTAAAATTCTTCACTCATGATTCGATAAACTTTTTCACAAAAACAGGTATTTTCAAGCGAGATTACCTGCACACAACTTCAAGCGAAATTAAGATTTCAAGCGGAATCATACTTCTTCAAACGGAAAAAAATGATTCCGTTTAAAATTTCAAGCGGAATACCACACTGAAGCGGAATCACTGATTTCGCTTGAAATGTTTCAAACGAAATAATACCTTTCAAGCGGAATTATATGTAATTCAAACAGAATTAGTTATTTCGCTTGAAATGGCTTCAACTTTTCAAGCGGAATTAAAAAGCTCGTTCAAGCGGAATTAGAACTTTGGTCCATTTATGTCACTTTTAATCTGAATTTTGTTCTGATTCTTTTAAGGCTTTGTTAAAACACAATTTCGCTTATGTTGTGAAAAATTCAGGCCATTTTAACCGTGAAAAGTTGTTCAATTTAGAAAAGAAGGTGTAGAAGTAAGAAAATGAGATGAAATCAAGCTGAAATCTGCAGAACTCCTCCTCCTGAGCTCTGATACCAATTGTAGGATCGTTGTTGGACCCGAAATGAGTCGATCAGAGGTGTTCTACTCAAAATGAAAGGCGGAAACAGACATGATTGAATTCAGCTAGATATACACTTAAACTGTCTTTTATATTGATTCTAATACGATTACATATCTGCAGACACTTCGACAGAGCTTCGTCGTCGGAAACAACCTTCTTAATTCCGCTCCAAATGACACAGACCTATCCTCTATTTATAGACTTCTGATTCCTCTTGAACAGACTCAAGCGGAATACCATTACAAGCGAAATTAAACATCTCAAGCGAAAGCAAGCACTCAAGCGAAATTAATCAATGTTATTTCGCTTGAACTTGCCTTGACACCTTCAAGCGAAATAACCTATTTAACTTGATTTCTTGAACTTCGTGCCCTGAATAAAGCAAGACTCGATACAAGACAAAGTCGACAGACGCATGCACCAACAAAATCATTCGTAGATAATAAGTTTTGCAAATTGCTGAATTTACCTGTTAAAACCCTAAGTGTGAAATATGAGGTGGAATTAGCTGATGGTACCTTAGAAACCGTGTCAACCGTGTTAGATGGATGTTTCATATCCATTAGGAACCACTCTTTTCCATTATCCCTACTTCCTTTGAAGTTAGCCAGTTTTGACATAGTTATAGGCATGGATTGGTTATCTCGTAACCAAGCCCAGATAGTGTGCAATAAGAAGCAAGTGGTGATCAAGACTCCGTCTGGTGAGCAAATTACCATTCAGGGAGATACCCAGTATGGATTGCCTGAGCAAGTGTCTATGCTCAAGGCATCTAGATGCTTGAAGAAGGGTTGTGTCATTTACATGGCACAAGTGACTATTGATGAGCCGAAGCCTAAGATTGAAGACATTCCAGTCATTTCTGAGTACCCTGAAGTTTTTCCTGAAGAACTACCTGGTTTACCCCCAGGTAGGCAAGTATAATTCAGAATTAACATCATCCCTGGAGCAGCACCTGTTGCGAGAGCGCCTTATAGGTTGGCACCAACAGAGATGAAGGAATTGAGGACACAACTAGATGAATTGCTAGCCAAAGGTTTCATTAGACCTAGTTCGTCTCCTTGGGGAGCGCCAATCCTATTTGTCAAGAAGAAGGATGGATCGATGCGTCTGTGCATCGATTACCGTGAGCTTAATAAGGTCACTATCAAGAGTAGGTATCCTTTGCCCAGGATCGACGATCTGTTCGATTAATTGCAAGGGGCAAGCTACTTTTCTAAGATTGATTTGAGGTCAGGCTATCATCAATTGAAGGTTAAAGATGAAGATGTACACAAGACTGCATTTAGGACTCGTTATGGTCATTACGAGTTCCTAGTGATGCCTTTTGGGCTCACTAATGCACCTGCCACATTCATGGATCTCATGAATCGTGTCTGCAAGCCTTACTTGGATAAATTTGTCATCGTCTTCATCGACGACATTCTCATTTACTCGAAAAGCCAAGCTGACCATGAGAAACATCTCCGTTGCATTCTTAAGCTACTTCAACAAGAAAAAATCTATGCCAAATTTTCAAAGTGTGAATTTTGGCTTCGAGAAGTTCAATTCCTTGGACATGTGGTTAGTGAGCGTGGTATCCAAGTAGATCCCGCTAAAATTGAAGCTATTACAAATTGGCAAGAGCCAAAGACGCCTACGAAAATTCGCAGTTTTCTAGGACTGGCAGGATACTATAGGCGATTTATTGAAAACTTCTCAAGAATTGCAGCACCCCTAACTCTACTCACCCGCAAGAATAACAAGTTTGACTGGGGGCTTAAGCAGCAAGAATCTTTCGATATTCTGAAGCAGAAGTTGAGCAACGCTCCTGTATTGACGTTGCCTGATGGAATTGATGAATTTGTAGTATATTGTGATGCATCACACACCGGTATGGGATGTGTGCTTATGCAGAAAGGCAAGGTTATTGCCTATGCTTCACGACAGTTAAAGATGCACGAGAAGTATTACACCACCCATGAGTTGGAGTTGGGTGCCGTTGTATTTGCACTAAAACTATGGAGTCATTATTTGTATGGAACTAAGTGTGTGATCTATTCTGATCACAAAAGCCTTCCACATTTGTTTAATCAGAAGGACTTAAACATGAGGCAGCGACGGTGGATGGAAACTTTGAATGATTATGATTGTGAAATAAGATACCATTCTGGCAAGGCAAATGTGGTTGCCGATGCCTTGAGTAGAAAGGAAAGAGTGAAGCCTATAAGAATCAATGCCAAGTGCATTGAGATAAAGAATAATTTGAATGAAAAGTTGTTAGCTGTGCAGAAGGAAGCTGTGCTAGAAGCTAACTATCCTGATGAAAAGCTAGGAGTAACTGAAGAACAGTTATCCTATGGCAAGGACGGAATCTTGAGATTAAATGGACGAATTTGGGTTCCAGTTTATGGAGGACTTCGGGATGTTATCCTCCAGGAAGCCCGCAGTTCCAAGTACTTCGTTCATCCTGGAGCTGATAAGATGTACCAGGATCTGAAGGAAAACTATTGGTGGATAGGCTTGAAAAAGTCTATAGCTGCCTATGTAGCTAAATGTTTGACGTGTGCGCAAGTCAAAGCTGAATACCAAAAGCCGTCAGGTTTGCTACAACAACCTGAACTTCCCACATGGAAGTGGGAGATGGTGACAATGGATTTCATCACCAAGTTGCCAAAGATAAAGAAAGGAAATGATACTATATGGGTAATAGTAGATAGACTGACTAAGTCAGCACATTTCCTACCCATTAAGGAGACTTATAGCTCCGACATGTTAGCCCAATTGTACGTAGATAAGATTGTATCTCTGCATGGTGTACCAGTGTCAATAATCTCTAACAGAGATACCAGATACACATCACATTTTTGGAAAAGTTTCCAACAGTCTTTGGGCACGCGCTTAAATTTTAGTACGGCTTACCATCCACAGACAGATGGGCAAAGTGAGCGTACAATCCAAACTTTGGAAGACATGCTTCGTGCATGTGTGATTGATTTAGGTGGTAGTTGGGATAACCACCTGCCATTGATCGAGTTCTCCTGTAAGAATAGCTACCATACAAGCATTAAGGTTGCGCCTTTTGAGGCATTATATGGTAGGAAATGTAGAACGCCTATTTGTTGGGCAGAAGTAGGGGAAACTCAATTATCAGGACCTGACATAGTCTTTGAAACGACGGACAAGATTGTCCAGATTCGCGACCGCCTGAAAGCTGCCAGGGATAGGCAGAAAAGTTATGCTAATAAAAGGCGAAAACCTCTAAAGTTTGAGGTTGGTGATAAAGTTTTGCTTAAGGTATCGCCCTGGAAGGGGGTGATCCGATTTGGTAAGAAAGGTAAGTTAAGCCCGAGGTATATAGGACCATTCGAGATTATCGAATGTGTTAGGTCAGTGGCTTATAAGTTGAACTTTCCTGAAGAGCTCAGTGGTATTCATAATGTATTCCACATCTGCAATCTAGAGAAATGTCTAGCAGATGAATCGCTAGTCATACCACATACAGATGTGCACATAGATGAGAGCTTGAAATTTGTGGAAAAACCTTTGTCAATTGAGGATCGACGGGTCAAAAAGCTTCGAAGGAAGCATGTACCTATCGTAAAGGTCAAATGGTATGCCCGCAGAGGTCCCGAATATACGTGGGAGGTAGAGTCTACCATAAAAGAAAAGTACCCTCAATTGTTCCAGTAAATCTCGAGGTCGATATTTCTTTTAAGGGGGTGAGGATGTAACACCTCGAAAAATCATACCCAATAGAATAAAGACACGTGTCATGTAAGATAAACGTGTCAGGAAACCGAGTCAAAAATTAGAAGATGTATGGTAGGATTTAAAAAGTATCGACATGTTAACAAACACCTCTGAGCGACCAAATTATAAATCCCAAGACCCAAATCAATATGATAAACATCTGATATAGTTAGAGCCGGTTATTCCTATAATGAATAAATTCAGTTATAAAGATTTGGGTATCTAAATAATGTTACAACAAAGTTTATAATTAAAATTCCTGTTCAAAAGAATCAAACTTTGTTCAAATGCATGACAAGACCTTCCACAAGAATCCAAGGCAACATAAGTGCATGGCTAGGCATGCATGCCCTTTTCAGGACTGATCATGTGGTCCCATATTGTTACAAAAGACCCAAGATTCGTATTAGCAAAGTTGCATGGTCAAGACCTCAAAGTTAACAAGTTTTTGTCTTCTGATGAAGGCTTACGGACCGCAAAGGCTAACCCTTACGGTCCATAAGATGGCGGAGTTGGGCGACTTTAAATTTAAAAGCGGATGCGGACCGCATGGCCAAGAGCCTACGGTCCGTAAGGCTGGTAACTGGCATTTCAGATGAAGGTCGGTTACAGACCGCAAATCCAAAAGCTTACGGTCCGTAATAGGCGCTTACGGTCCGCAAGGATTATCACTTACGGTCCGTAAGACCGTCGCTGGCAGCAGAAAATGGACAACTGCCTGTTCAGCCTGTTGCACCACCTTACATGAGTGGTTTTCGAAATCAGAGGCTTGGCAACTGGTTTTGGCAACATAAGGACACCTGGGAATCATCAGTGATCACTAGTAGACCTTGTTGTAATGATCCTAGAGAATTCTAAGTCCTATATAAGAAACACAAGGTTGCAACATTTGGTCTTTCATTTGCAACTCACTTCAAGCTGGTCTCTGGAGCTCCCCTGGTCAGAAAGCAAGTTCCTTTAAGTTCCAAATCATACTTAGGACCTTTGTAAGTGTCCTTAATCCTCCTTAATTCTGTTTAGCTTAGTTAATTAGCCTAAAGTCAAACCGTCGTAATTAAGGTTTGACTTCGAGATTAATC